>CAODLS010148725.1:0-10620 GCA_948243855.1 Flueggea neowawraea | reverse complement strand
CGTTTCGGCATACATGTACTACTAGTCTCATATAAGTGTGTATATGTTTTGAAATTGAAATAAATTTTATGTTGGGTGTAAATTTATCGTTATTTCTATTTTTCAAAGTTATTTAAATAAAACCCCCCTTTTTCCACGTCGGTATTCTTGGCGTACAAATTTAAGATTCAACATTAAAATGATAATTCGAAGAATTTTAAAAGGAATATTTACAAAATATATATCTTCACTAACGTGTCGAGCCACGAATGGCCAAGAATAACAATCATAGTGCAAAGAAAATGAAAAAATACATAATTTCACCGGCCAAATTTGTATATAGTCGCTTTCATTGAAATAAAATTATTCACATGCATCACAATGAGGTGCCAACTCCTAGGATTATTGTTGGTATATATTAGTAAATTTCATGAGTTGGTCAGTCAAATCACTTTCAATTGCCATATTCGTCGTAAACTCCTCCGTATATAAGGTCTAGACCAATTGACTGCCGTAGTTTCGGATAGGGTTTGGTTCTGTGGGGACGACGTTGCATAACCAAATTAAGAACATTTTGGTTTTGTTATAATCAGCTACTTGACATTTGCATTATCATGTTTGATGAGTTTGTTGTTTTACTTGGACACTAAGTCATGTTTGGGTTCTAAAATAGCAAGTCATTAAGACGTGTTAGGCCAAAATATGTTTAGATATCAATTTAATTAGTCAAGGACAAAGACCCCCTCAAAATTAAGGATTTTGCTAAAAGTGAAAAATATATAAAGTATTGGAAAATTTTGGTCACGTCATTAATGACCATTAGTACTACCATATTGTAATCACTTTAACGGAAAAATCTACGAAGAGACTAAGGGGAACTAAATAGATTAAAAGGTTAGATTTTTTATGATGTTCTTTTTGATAAGTAGGAGCTTAATCAACAATCAAGCCACTAAAATAGTGAGCAAATATAAAAATTGACAAAAAAAATACCACACTTCGAGCGATTTTTGCTACTTAAAACTATAACATTAAAGTATAAGGATAATATATATAGCGTGGAAGAAGACAGATAATACGTGTATTTATGTGACTAAATATTCCAATTAACACTTCTTATTAGCATAGAATTAATTTGTTCAAACAAATTACAACCAAACACATGTAGATGAAATGAAACCCAACCACACCCCATCATTCAAGGACGAAAAATGGAACTAAATTGGCCCACAAAAACAATATATGCAACCAAAAAAGAAAATATATAGATGAGAAGAGAAAAAGAAGGTACGTGACAAATGACGAGCACTATATAATGTGTAGAACAGTTACTCGAGCTATCGTGTTCACCATAGCTGCCTCCAAAAGGGAATTCCAAGAAAGTGAACTAGTCTTCATCATGATTATCAACCTCTGCTTCCACGTTCTTCATGTCCAATTTAATCCTTGATCGAAACGTTTCTTGTCCATTTTCTTAGTTTTTTTCTTTAATTTCTTTTTTAATTCTGATTTCAAAATGCATGTTTTGTCAACAACACAATTGTGTGAATATTGGAAATTGAGTTTATGGTGGAAAGCATTGTGGGCTACCTTTGTACTACGACGCTACGCGTCCGGAAAGCTATCTTTTCAATTATGTCTTATCTTCTAGTCCTGTTCAGAAGGAAAAAAAAACCCAAAATTCAATCCTGTTTGTTTACAAAATTTAATCAGTTGGAATTGAAAAGGAGAAAAAATGGCAATTTAATTTCATTTTGATTCATATAATCCCTTCTAGATGGCATTAGTTAATTAAAAAAAAAACATCATTGAACAATTACAAAAGTTTAGTTCTTTTCAATGTTGTTTTTTTTGACTGGCTTTTCAGTGTTGTTTATTTGTTCTGGAAAGCATTGATATATAAATCCAAGATTGTCATAGCGACATGTCAGGCTAAAAAACTAGAATCTAGCTATTTATCATTTACGACGCACCTTGGTAACTTTGAAAACGTTCTGTAATTGTCGCGAATGTTAAAATACGAATGACGTGAAAGAAAAAAGTTACCGCAATTGTGAAGTCGGCATTCGTGTCGTGGTGCGTCGCCATTACTGCTTTCTGATTTTTCATGAAAACCATGCATGATAAGTCATTGAATTTTCACAGAAGCAACTATGCATGAACATGACTGATCATCAATTATTAATGGAAGTCTATACTATATGTGTGGTTTGTTTCATAGAGTAGCGGACCAAAAAATTATTCGGATATCTGCATACATTACTATATGTATCAACCAACCATCCCACATTTATTGTTATCTATGTAAAAAATTAAATACAATTATGATGAATCTCTAGTTCTCAAGTATACACTACCATTCTTGATTTGATTATTTTTGAACCGTAAAGTGTTGGAAAATGCGGTCCATCCATGACGGTTGAACCGAACTCGGTCGATCGAGGTGTGAACCGAAACCAACTGGAAAGCCCAATTGAGGAGAATCAAACTCGGTTAGTCAAGGTGTGAACCGGGACGTGAACCGAGGCCAATTGAGTTAGGAATGAAATGAGCTCGTTAGATCCATTAGGCCTTTAGAAAGCTATATAAGGAGCTTTGCTCCTTCCTCTCATTCAACGCCAACTTCAACACACAAAGAGAGAGAGAGAGCTCTCAACCGGGAGAGAGAGAGGTTCGGCCTCCTATCTCAACTCCTTCCCAGATCACGTGTGACATCTAGACTGCGAAACAGCCGAGCACTCTCGTTGACATTTCAACCGTGGTTTGCTCGCAGGACCAACATAGAACTGGTCCTACTCCGCTGCAAGCTTCCGCTGGAATCGAGGTTAGTAAATCGAACCTATTTATTATACTGTTTATTTATTAACCGGTATAGGATTCCTTCAATGTTATAAGGTGAAAACATGCTAATTATTCTCCTTCCTAAATAGAACGAATAATAGTAATGTAAAATAAATTAGAGGCATACATTATAATACTACATAAGAAAATAAACATATAATTTTGAAACAACAAAAAAACGTTTTTTTTTTTGTTAATGTGTAAGCTGAATGTGTCCGGCATACGAGAGATGTTGTTTTGTTATAATTTTTTGACATTTTTCCGAATTCGATGATATTATCATCTAATAATTAATGATATCAAATTTATCAATTACTATAATTATATATTAATTTTTTATGTGTTCTTTAATATTTGATTAACGTCTACTGTTTCGTCTTTCTCATTTTTTACGCCACCCTTAAAATTTGATATATAAATTATATTATAATATCACACAAGTGCAAACGTAATATCACTTTTAGTGGATAAAGATTAAAGATTTTTTTTTTAAGTTTGCATGAATCAATAAATATTAATGTTTAGCAATTAGCATGTATAGAAAAAATAATACATAATTTTTCAATAATATTAAATAAAAAATATTTCTAACAAAATCTCTAAAATACAATACAATATGATAAAATATATATCTAGAATACTGGGTGACAATAAATAATACTTGTTATGAATTAAAAGTAATCCAAACAATAGAAATATATAATGTAATTGAAATAGTATTTTACTTACTTTCTCCATAAAACCGAACACCGTCCCAAATCAAAATCATTAAATTAAGATACTATCTCGAAATTGACTAAACTATACTATAAATGTAACTTACACGAAAAGAATTGCCGTTAATTTATAGACCCAGGAGACCTCTTACATTTGCTCAATCTAACAATGCTAACAACTTTCTCAATAGTCTTCATATTTTCACGGCTTAGATGAAATTTTAATGAATTGAACCTGGATTGAGTTTTGATTGAGTGGAACCCTAAAATTGTTGTGAACATTTTGAAGTTTATACATGGATATTTTATGGATATTACATCTAGTAATATCTCTCTATCTATGAGGCCGCATTTTACTTTCGAGTAGAGAGATTTCTCCAAAACTACACATATTAATTTCATAAAGTATGTTCATCCGACGGACCTAAGGTGATTAAAGTATGATTTGGCTCATATTTGGAGCTTTTGGTGTAGATCGTGAAATGGGCAATGTCGAGTAATTCTTTTTCTTGAGATTCTTTGTAAGTTGTTACCTTGCTGCATGAAGCATCCTATTTAAAAGTATACAATAAAATGCACATTTCTAAAGTACTTACAGTTGCCAACATAAAATAGTTGGAACTTGAAAGACTTGAGCAAAGTTGGAGATGAATGCATTAACATCCTCAAAACGAGCTGAAACAAGTTTTGTACCATTGTGGATTGCTTTAGAAAAATAAAGTATTTCAGATTTTTGAAGGTTCTTTGTGGGGTATGAAAACCGTTTTTTGCTTGATAAGGATCAAAGCAACAAAATTAATTGACGTCTTATGAGATAACAACTTTGACCATCTCAGAATTCAGTTGTCAAAGTATTCTAAGATGCTGGACCAATCAAGTTGCCCTCAATTAACATCAGTGATCCTGATCCTATCTTTGTTTCCTTATTCATATAGCATGGAGCCGATGCTGAGGCAGAGTATTAAATAATCTTTGATCAACTTTTAACACATTGGTAACGACTTGGGTATTTCACAGAATCTTCTATAAATTCTTTTTTTTTTTTTGAAATAGCATAAGAGGTGGATATTTCTAAATGTCCTATGCTAAATGTTAAAGTTGTACTTGGGTGATTCTCCAAAGCATTTTTATCTATAAGAAAACTAAGATCAACTTATATATATATATATATTAAAAAAAAGTCCAAGATTGCCATCTTATAATTGAAGTAAACGTGATTGTTTAGCATATTTATTGTGTTGCTTTAAATTAAATGTGCATATAAAATTTATTTGAATGTTTATTGCGTTGTGATTAGATTCACTTTTCACTAAATTGTCTTTAATTTAGCTGTAAATGGGTGTTAGAAACATTGATCCAAGACAAAAGGTTTAGACTTTGTTTTCATAACTAGTTTGAACAAAGTTTGACAAAATTTAGACGAAAGTCTAAACGAAGTTTTATCCTTTGGACCAAAATTTTCATCATAAAATCAAAGTTGGGCATTTTTATTTGCAATTAATCCCATTTATTATATGTTGCTGTTTGGGTCGCTATATTTTAGATCTTCATATTAATAGTGGATGTTAAGAAAACAAAATGAAGAAAAGAAAATACAAACTCGATTGTAATCATGAAGTATTATGTATTTAGAATTCACATAACAAGATAATTTAGTAGTTGTCTTAAAAAAATATAAGTAATTATCTTAGAAAAATTGATGCCAATTTAACAAACAAAGTAATGGGTTAATTACACAAATATGCAACTAAAAAAGGCAAATTAAAAAATGCAACAATATGTCAAAAAGTGATCACAAATACCAACACGAAATAAATAATTTCTAAAATCTACAGTTTGACCGCATGTTGACCATGCGTCAGAAGTTGACTTCATGTTAACCATACTTTTTGAACCAGTTAAAAATGAGTATAAACCGATAACAACACAAATACAAACCGAAAACAAAAAAAAAATAAAATAAGAACAAACACCAACAAATGAGTACTAATTATTTAAGACTTATTGATTACACCAATAAATGCTTACAAAAAATGAGTAAAACATAAGAACAAACGAGTACAGAAAGGAAATAAAAATGAGTACGACCAAAAAATAATAAAGACTGAAAGTTTCATATTTTCTTTATTATTCTAATACAAAACGAGAACAAATCGAGTATAGTAAATAAAATTTAATGAGTACACGACGAGTAAAACCAAAAATTAGGTATTATTTTATAATTTACAAACTAAAAAGGGCTACAGAATGAGTACAATACAAATTTTGGGTTTCCAAAATTGGGGCTCCATCTAGGCTTTTGAAACCCTTGCTGCCAATCCTTATAAGCACCGCCTTTCCACCACCGTGTACCACAATCATCATCCACCTCCACCATCCCCGAAATTACCAGGCAACTCGTCTACCACAATCACCATCCTCCATCACCACCGTCGCCAAAACAATAGACCCACCTCCACTAAAACAAATATGCCACAACGACAAACTAGTTCAATCACACATGAAACACACCCGCAAAAAACCTAGCAACTTCCATACGTCTCACGTTTCGATGACGGTAGTGGTGGCATCATCGAAACTCGATAATATATATATATATATATATGATGGCAAGAAGCACAATTACAAATTCATCGTCGCCGCCACAGAGAACTGAATCGTGACCACCATTAGAAAGATCTATTCTCATCGTCGTGGTGGTTCAATCTCTCTCTCTGCTCTTATGACGTCGAAAGTCCAAGAAGGAGAAAGGAGATTGAGGTGGAGAATGAATGGAGAGAGAGAGGCGAAGAGAAGAGGACTGAAGAAGACATATGAGGAGAGAGCAAGAAGGAGTGACAGAGAAGAGAACTAAGGCTAGAGAGGACAGAGAGAGCAAGACGATGAGAAAGAAAGAAGATAGAAAGAGGAGTGAGGCGAGAGAGGAACGACATGAGAGAGAGAAGAGAAAAAGGAGTCAGTTGAGAGAGAATAGAGAGAAAAACGAATGTGATCAGAGGAGTGAGTGAGAGCAGAGAGAAACTAAAAAAAAGTATAAATATTGTGTCATTTGTGAGATGAAAAATATGATTGTTACATATCAGGTTAGATAATCCCCTTGTGTAATATTTGTGAAATCAAAATGACCAAAAATAACCCGTCCCGGTCTGGGTTCCTAGCCCTGTTGTGGGCAGCCTAACAGCTTAAATCTGGCTTTTGTGTACAGTTAATTCGGTTTTTCGTGAGCTCCAACTTGGTCGTCAGTGGCTTGGGAATCCAAAACAGTCCTCAATTCCATATGAAGTTTGATGGATGTGAAGGAGTATTAATAGAAAAGTTGTCCATTTCTTCACCTAAACTTAGTCCAAATACTGATGGAATCCATATAGAGAACACAAAGAGTGTTGGCATATACAACTCCATGATTAGCAATGGTAAAAGCCGATTTTGTTTTAATACAATTATTTAAGATTACTCTAATCTACAACAATGTCGTTTCTAATAATACAAACATGGTTTAAAAATAGGTGACGATTGCATATCAATTGGAACCGGATGCTCAAATGTCGACATAGAGGGGCTGACTTGCGGGCCTAGTCACGGGATTAGGTACATATTCTCTTCTTCCTTATAAATTGAACTTTTGTTTGTGGCAACTACCAACCATCAATCCATCAACTGGTCAGTCCGTCCGCATTGCCTTCATCGTAACGAAGTCTGCCCTGAAATTTATTGGTGCTGCGTTGTATGCCTCAGCCTGACAACACATATTTCCAGAAAGAATGATTCATACAATGCCACCTAGTGTAAATTTATTGCTGCATTTACTTCGTAACATCCAATATCGCTGGTGCGGCTAAATCTAATTACTAAAAACTTGCGTTAACCTATTTAGATCTGAAAGTTGTCTAAATTAATTGAGTTTGGGTCGTTACACCTAGAATGTGTCTCCGGGCACGAAGATAACATTGCAGGCACACGTCTTACCTAAAGTTTGCAACAATATGCATTAACTGCATCATAAATGGCAAAAAGCGTCTCTCAGACTCAAACATCACATTGTTGTGTGTGTGTGTGAGAGGTTAAGGCAGGTGTACTAGGCATGCTCTTTATAACAGAACAGCTAAAGTCATTTATTGTCAAAAAAAATAAGCAGGACAACACATATCATATTGTAATAATCATTGTTTGTTTTCTGTTTTGGTGCAGCATTGGAAGCCTAGGAGTACACAATTCCGAGGCATGTGTTTCGAACATAACTGTCCGAAACACAGTGATAAGAGAATCGGATAATGGAGTTAGGATCAAGACATGGCAAGGCGGGTCGGGGTGTGTGTCTGGAATATCATTCGAGAACATCCAGATGGAGAATGTAAGGAACTGCATGAACATAGACCAGTACTACTGCTCGTCAAAAGCATGTCTGAACCAGACATCAGCAGTGTATGTCACAGACGTGTCATACAGGAACATAAAGGGGACTTACGATGTTAGAAGTGCTCCAATCCATTTTGCATGCAGTGACACCGTTGCCTGCACCAACATAACCCTCTCAGAAGTTGAGCTCCTCCCAGAGGAAGGAGAATTGGTGGATGACCCATTTTGCTGGAATGCTTATGGAGTTGAAGAAACTGTGACTATTCCTCCAGTGAATTGTTTAAGGGAAGGAGAGCCAGAGAGTGTGAAAGAGGTTGCTTCTTATGGTTGCCAATAATTACTACTGCTAGTTTTGATGATTATAGAATATATACAGTTACTGTATATAGAGGTGAAATTAAGAGCCATTATTATGTGTTGGTGGGTCTTGATATTATTGTTTTATTTAGGGTTCATCCCTATTAAGGGTACTTCCCCTTATTGTGCGATGGAGTAGAAACTTGAGGGGTTCCATTTTTTTGTAACATTGTTGCACTGGGATTGGCTTTCCATATTTATGATGATGATTGTTACAGGCCTACGAGCTTTATTAAATTCTGTTTCTTTATCCTTAAATGCAACCGATATTTCAACATCCAAATTCCAAGAACCACAAATCATCAAAATGACAATGGCCGATCGTCTATACGAATTTTTTTTTTGTATGAATGGCCATATAGCCGAATGGGTTGTCGTCTGTAGGAGACAATAGACGCTCGCTCAGGGCGTCGTCTTATCAATCATTTCACTCTTCTGGTTTCCCACCCACAAAACGGCATCGCGTTGAACACCGCTTTTCTTTCTTCTTTTTCCTTTTTCCTTTTTCCATTCCCCCATTTGCTCTCTACCATCACGAATCACGATTCCTCGCATTGCCACTCCCTGTTCTCACAATCTACTCCCCGCAGCTGTTTCCTACTCTCAACCACTCTCATTGACCGCTCTCTGTTTGGACTCTTTGACTAGGTAAGCGGTGAATTTAATCTTTTCCTTTTCGGAATTACAGAGCTGCACCTGTGCGGGAGATGCATCTGTTTTAATTAGTTTTTTCCCATCGATGAGGGTGGTTGTGGGTGGGTCGGTGAAGGAAGATGTTATTGGGATGGGTATATGTCCTGACTAGGGCTCGGTAGCCTGTGAACGAACTGGAAACTACCCCATTCTGCTCCGGGAATAATTGTTCTATTCATTTGGTTAAGTTTCAGTCCAATCAGGAACTTTTCGACGTATTAATGGTGAAAGCAAAAATCTTGTTTGTATATTTGTCAGCTTTGATTTGATAATAAAGGGATACAATGCCGTCCCTGCAAATCGCATTGCCGCCTGAACTTGCCAACAATGTCATTAGAGTTGAGTGTCTCTTTCACTTCTCATTTTTTGTTTTCAGAACCTTTTTTGACTAGAATTGAATTCGTGATATCATTCTATGTATTGCAGCTTTATCGAGAGTGCCTTCGAAGAGCTAAATATATCGGTCACCAAGTATATAATTTCTTTACTCGACTAATTACTAGTTCGATTGTCTTTGAATCTGCACCATTCTATTTGTGTGGTGAATTTAATTAAGGAAATTAACTTGAGTGTTTAACTAACTTGTGCAGAAACATAACACAGAACTGCTTGTTGATATGGTTAGACAACAATTCAAGAGGAAGATGCACGAGACGGATCCAGAGAAAATTCAAAAGTTGAAAGATGAGTAAGTTTCGGTTTCTGCCTATCTCTCTGATGCGTACATTTTCTAGGTTTACTAGATTGGACATTGATATCAGTTTGTCGAGGAAATTGTTGATAATTGGAAAGGACAGACACATCTATTTCTTGTATTGAGTTTGCTTATAGAGTTCCTTATTCCTCTTCTTGCTGCGCTGGCAGGCTGGACCGAGAATGCAGTAGCACATTATATTCTCATTCCTTTGATTCCGACATTCTTGCATAACATAACCGCGCTTCTTTGGTTTTGCAGTGCAGCGAGGGGTCTTATCAATCACATACTTTACGAGTCTGAGAAGATGTCTGGTCGAAAATTCAGCTAGAGCTCTTGATGATTGTTTTCGATTACTGAGCTGGATTGCTCTTTCCATTTCATATGAAGCTATAATCTTGACGATGTAATAAAGAGATAGTATGTTGACAGTAATCTCTCGGTGTTCAATTGAGGAAGTATGCAATTTTTGGAAATTTTGCTAGCCTTAGACATTACAACTAGTCAACTAGACAAAGTGGTTCAGAATTAGAAATTCAATTGCAATATAAGTGTTATACTTACGTTTTCAGCAGCTAGAAATCGAAAATAATATGGTCTTCATAGATTCAATTGATAGAACTCAACTTGTCATTATAAATTTCTTCTGTTAGCTTACAATTTTAACTTTCTAAACTGAGATTTGCAGTACTCGGTACTTTCCATTTTCTTTTGTTTCGTGAATAAGAAATCAGCTCCAAGCTCTATGCTTCTAACCGGTTTTCCCAAGATTAGAAGGTCTGAGTTCTCCGGTTCTTGGACTGAACGGTCCTCTTCCACCATGTCGAGGACTTAGATTACCTCTGAGCTCACTAACACGGTGGCTGTACACGATCTCTGACGAGGACCTTCCAAAGCTCTTCATTGCTTTCGGTGATGTTTCTGTAGAGCTTCTTAACTTCGGACTGCACACGCATTTCATTTCGCTTCTACTTCTGGTGATCC
>CAODLS010148696.1:0-13327 GCA_948243855.1 Flueggea neowawraea | reverse complement strand
TTTTCATATACTCGGTCTCAGGACCATTTGCTATTTGATTTGAATATATTATGTATATGTTTTGGAGACGGAACACCTCTGCTACGAGGCAAGTAGCATTTGGTATACAAATGAATGAGACAACCCAGCTATCAGGGCTATCGGTAGCCATGTTGTTTGACGAGGTACATGATTTGATATTGATAGAGGCAGGTCCTCATCACACTATCGTTGGTCCACACTTTTTGTGATTGGTGGAAGAGTCCACATCACGCTTGTTATGTCTAGTGTTTGGTGGCAGAGTCCACATCACGCTTACTTTGGTCCCGGATCTGTGATATATGTTTTTTACTCTAGTATTTATGGAATACATTTTGGTTTTTAACGGTGGTAGGGCAAACCTCAACTAATGGCGATGGTGGGGGCAAACCTCATGAGTTGAGTCTAGGCGAATCCCACATCTGCAAGTTGAGTATAGACAAATCCCACATCGATAAGACATGAATTTGAAAATAATACTATTAGCATTATGATGCTTACAAGGCAAAATTTTGATTTTGAGGTTTTGATGATAACTACAAAGGTTTGAAAGGGTTTTTGACGTTGATTCTGGATTTTTGGAATAACCTTAAAAAGGTTTTAGTTTGAAAATCATGATATGATAAAACGTTTTCTGAAAAAATTTTGCTTTGTTATTGAAAGCGCATTGGTTTGAAAGATTTTAGAAATATTCATGAAAGTTTTTGATAAACTGATGAATGATTTCGTGTATGTTGTTTGCTTTGATAGCGAACGATTTCGAAATGATTTTCGAAAGGCTATTATGGTATAGCGTGTATACATACATTTATATGTTGACTATATTTGCATGTGGTATTTTCGAACTGTTTTCAAATCAGTCTTTGTGAGGCACGTATGAGAAAATCTGGAGTGTTTTTCCTCACTGGGTTGACCCCTTTTCTTTGTTTGTTTTGTCCCCTGTTTATTATCATCTTGCAGGTGACTATTGGGGATTATGATCGTTGACATTTGATGCTCAGTGAGGTATCTTGACGTTGTGGTAAACGCCCTTTTGATTAGGCATCGTTGTATGATTAGTAGAGGCTTCATACCGGGTTTCTTGTGGGATTTGTTTTAGTTTTTGTTATTGTTTTTGGTAATTCAAATGTTTAATTTGAAATTATTTCCGCACAAATTTATATTACGTTTTATTTTAATAAATGATGTTTAAACCTTTAATTGGTTTTATCATATTTCATTAAATATGATTTTGGGTAATAGTTTTGTATATAGAGGCTTGTGCGAGATGAGCCGGGCTCCTATAGACGGTTCACCTCGTACGCCGGTCCTAGGTCCCAGGAATGGGACGTGACAAAAACAAAGGTGGGAGCTGCAGTGACTTAGTAGCCTTAAGTTCTTGAACATCACTCTGTTGACTTCGCATGTGTGTAAACGAGTCGAGCTGCTTGCGCTCGAGCCCGACTCGTTAGTAAACGAGCCCAAGCTCGAACATAATTATAGGCTCGACTCGTTTTATGTCCGGCACTGTTTTGGTGGCTGAGACTGTAATGTACTGTGTATAATTACTTATAGCTTAATAACATTAAATAAAACGAATTTTGTTCATTTTTGTACTTATGGTTGAACCTTTCGAAAATAACACTCTATAGGATTATCTTTGCAAATTTTTGTATTCATGGTACGATTTATTATTTTCGTTAAAAGAACAACAATTGATTACGTGGTACTGACGGCATGATAATTATCGCTTGAAAATTGATTGCTACGTCATTACGTCGTCAGTGCCACGTCATTAATTGTCATTTTTTAACGAAAATATTAACTCGTGCTACGAATGAAAAAATCACAAAAGTAGTGCAATTAATTGTTATTTTCAAAAGGTCGAGCCATAAACAAAAAAATTAACAAAGATCATGTTATTTAATTTTATTAGACTTCTGTGTACGTGCATTGCACGCAAAAAGGGTCTTTTTATTTACAATTTCATTATTTTTTATATAAATATTTAATTTTATATTTTGGTAGTCAATTTTTATCGCATGAAATAAAAAAATAAAATTATGTAATAAAAAATTTATCGAATATGCTTAGTTTTTATGATAAGTTGAATACGTTTTTTAATACTTTATATATAACGTTATTAATATGTTACATGAAGGCACAATTTTTTAGTGTAAAATGAAATATTACTACTACATATATCAATAATAAAAGAAATATATTACACAATAACAATAATAAGATAATAATATATTCTTATCATAATTTTTTAATTTATATTTATTGATAAAATAAAAAAATTTGTTATACTAATAGAGATAAATATTTTTAGTATTGGATGTTGTTAAACACGGATAGAGATAAATATTTATCAAAACAAATACTTATCTGAATAATTTTAAATTCAATGTCTAAGATATTAATTAGTTATACTAATAAAGATAAATACTTTTGGTGCTAAATATTGTTAATCACGAATAGAGATAAATATTTATCTGAATAAAAACTTATCTGAACAATTTTAAATTTATTTAAAAATAATTTTTTTAATTAATTATCTAATAATTATAATAATTTAGAATTGAGAAAATAAATAAAAATATAAAAAAAACTTCCTCTATATTCTAACATTTATAAGTGTTATAACTAAACTATTACTTATCAAAATAAGCAGGTACTCTCTCTCTGTACTCAGCTTTTAGTGGCTTTGTCCCGGATATGTAGTTTTGCCACATACATCTACCCAAATACTCTATCTACTCATAATTAAGTCATTTATATTTTAGGTCTCATTATTCCCATCAATAAATTCACAATTTTGTAATTTGTTAGTGTTGGGGTCATTAATTCGAAATGAATAATAGATAAAGAGGAAGAAGACGAGGAGGTATAGTTGCTCCAGCAAATTTGCGTTGCAGCTCGGAGACCCAACATGGAAAGTATAGCCATTGACGGACATAATAATAACACGCAACAGAGCATGCGCGAGTTAGAAACAACAATCACAGAACCGTCCAGATCGTCATAGAAACGTCCCAACCACGCGACCCAAAGAACGCGTGAGCAACTGCAATCCAGGATGTAAAGAAGAAGTGGGGCTTCTCTAAATACTGTATATAATTCATGTCCGTATTAGGGTGTTTCCTCTTTTCTCTTGCGCTTTTGCTTTCTCTTCCCTCCACATTCTCTGTCTCTGACCTAATTGTGTTTAGTGAAATATCAACAAACTCATCCACCGCACCACAGAATCATTCAACAGTGAATCCCTCTCTCAGTTGCTTAACCTTAATATCTGTACGAAAGTATGCCGTATATATCTTCAGGTGTCTTTCTTCATAACACACAGTGTTGTTAGTGTTTTTTTGACTTGTATTTGCTGAATAATAGATAAGGAGGAGGAAGATGACTCCAGAAAATTTGGCCTCACAGTTTGGAGACACAACATATACGAAGGTGTTCGTTGGTGGGTTGGCTTGGGAAACCCAGAAGGACACTATGAAGAAGTACTTTGAACAGTTTGGAGAGATCTTGGAAGCTGTGGTCATATCTGGCAAAGCCACTGGCAGATCCAAGGGTTATGGATTTGTATGTTTTTTCTTTTCATTTTCTTTTTGTTTATCATTGGATCTTGAAGAATCGGAAGATCCTGAAGGGTTTTGGTTTTCTGCATGGAATTTTGAGAATTTTAGGAAGATTCAATAGAATTTGTCTGTTCTTTTGGGAATTTGTTAATTTGGGAGAATGTGCTGTTTCTATTTTAGGTAACTTTTCGGAAACCTGAATCCGCTATGAGAGCTTGTATGGATGCATCTCCCGTGATAGATGGCAGAAGGGCTAACTGCAATCTTGCTTCCTTAGGTGTTCAGAGATCCAAACCTTCTACCCCAAAGCATGGTATTGATATTATATTTAAACACATCTTTTTTTTTCGTCAATTATTTAAATACAACTTTTTCTTCTCTATAAATATATGTTTCAGATCTCCAAGAGAGGAACCTGAAAGGTTTTGCAATGTTTTTACTTTATTTTTTCTGAGAATTTCTTGATGTATAATATCTCCTGCAATTATTCTTTGATACAAAGAGCAAGGCTTTGATTTAAAGGTGATTCATTGCTTGCAACCTTTTTTCCAGCATAGTTTTGATGGGGTCGAAGATAATATTCCTATTTGAACAAACGTAATTACAGTCAAATCAAAATGTAGCATGAATATTCCTCTTACTAAGGAAACGCATCTCTAGTTTATGGATTATGATGTTTGATTTTGTTCACTTCTAAAGACTAATTTTTCTGAACTATATTCAAATATGCTCTTTTACTATTGATTTATATGTGTGATTAGAGTTTTTATTTCATAACAAAATTAAGATTAAGCTGTAACGAGAAAAAGGTAAATGGTGGCAGGAGGTGGTGGAAGGAACATGAGGATAATGAGCGCTTTTCAGGCAGGTTTTGGAGGAGTGAGTGGAACAACTTTTCCTTCAGCAACAACTTTCCCTCATTATGCCATTCAACAAGGCATACCTTATAATGTTTATGGGTAATCTCTCTCTCTCTCTCTCTCTCTCTCTCTAGTAATTTCTCTCTCTTTCTCTCATGATAAAGTGTCTGTGTGGAATGCTGCATGCACGTGCATTGCCAACTCATGCACATTCAACCCATTAAACCACGGTTGTCGAGCACGCTTGTCCAGCTATCCTATCACACACTCTCATCATAGAAAAACTCAGATCTGTGTCAGTGGTCAAATGTGAGAAATTTTAGAAACATTCCATTGTTTTTTTTTATATTGATTTATCTTCATCATGATTTCATGCGTTTACTACACTTTTTATTATCAATCATTCTTTTGCTATTCGTCACAGACACTCATATATACACATACATGTATAAATATGAGGGTATGCAAATGTAACAATGTATATTGTCCTAGATTTAACATTAATGTTAAAAGGCCGTAAATTTAATATTTAGTGAAAATAAATTTGACTCATTAAAAAGAAAAGTAACAATATATGTACATGTATACTAAATGTGACATAGGAATGGATAGACATAGTCGCGTCAGCCATCATTTCATGAACCAACCAACTTACAGTTTTCCTGCTTCTCGTAAAATGAAAATAGAAATGTTTATACCATATAATTCATACTTGTGTGTGTGAAGAAAAAAATACTCTACAATGACAGATGTAAGTCTACATATGATATAAATGTATTTAATAATTTGGTACTGCAGTACTCTCTTACACTAAAAATCAGAAGAATGCACTAAAAATGAGTACTTTTTTTCTTCATAAATGTATGGTATTATTTTGAGTGGTGTGGTTGAGTAAGCACAAAGAAAACGAAATGCCAGATAGACAAGCGTCCTCTTGTCCGGTATATGCTGGATAAGTTTCACTATTCATCATTTGGAATTTTGACTTACTTGTTTTTTAAAGCATCCAAAGGTGAATACTTATTGCTTTTTGTTTTGTTTTCTTTTAATGGCTAAATTTTAGAACTATTTCAGGTACTCTCCATACTCTCCAGACTGCTCATATCCAACGGTTCGTATACACTTTCTTTTTTCTTTTTCTTTTTTTTTTCTTTTCATTGCTTTGCCTTTTGCACACTGCATCTTTGGATGCGTTTTCCGGCGAACAAGATAATATGACGTTTACCTTTTGCATTTTTTATATTTACTATAACAACATATTATTTACTACTTGAGGTAACTATACCAAGAAATGTGGTTAAAAATAAATTATGGATTACACCTATCAACTTAAAATTAGTGACACTTTCTAAGTGTCAATAATTAAATAGTAATACCTCTTAAATATTTTTTTAAAAGCTCCTCCAAAACTTTGTACTTCCTTGGTCCCATAATAATAAAGACTAATATCTTTAAACATGAATTAAGAAATAATAATTTTAGTAGTTAAATTTATTTAATTTTATA
Source organism: Flueggea neowawraea (assembly GCA_948243855.1). NCBI lineage: Eukaryota > Viridiplantae > Streptophyta > Magnoliopsida > Malpighiales > Phyllanthaceae > Flueggea > Flueggea neowawraea. Next base: position 7,380 of record CAODLS010148696.1, on the reverse strand, counting down.
AATTTTTTCATTTATATGCTTTGAGTAAATATATTGGTAATTAGTGAGTTAGTTGAAAAGGAGATTAAACAAGGGCAATTTTATAATTTTGTTAATAATAATTACAATAAAAAATGTATTTATATTTTAGGACACTTAAAATAAAAAATTTGTTTATTATTATGAGGCAAAAAGAGTAAAAACCATATTAATGTTCATTCCCCACAATGCCTTGGTGGCATTCAGGATGGCAGAAAGTTGGGTTGAGTGAATATGTTTTTCCACTGCTGGCCTAACATGGAACGATAATTATTTTATACCACTTTCATAAGTTGTAACCAGTTGTATATGAGTGAATGATTCATGTACCACATGTAGTGCATTGACTTATGTGACATGGGTTGATTTAACTAAAAATGAAAATTATATATATTTGTCAACTCTAGAATTATTTTATTATATTTCGCTGTAATTCGTTGAGGAAAAACAATTTAGCCTAAGAAAAAACATGTACCAACTTTTGAAAGAAATTGGATGAAATTGTTTTTTCATCGTTCAGAGCTACTACAATGTGTACGGAGGAGCAACTGCGCAGTATCCTATATATGGAAGCGGGGCTGGTGGGATGATGGCAAATTCAGCAGCGTATTACCCTTATGTTCAGTTCAGTGAGAGCAACGGAGGTTCCACTGGATACACGTCTGGGCAAAGTTACGGCGTCCAGTATCCACACCCCTTGTTTCAGTATTCAACCTTTGGTTCAACCGCTGGTTATGCACAACAGTATGCTTCGCCCATGTCTCTTGCTCCAACTGCAGCCTTGCAATCAGGTTCGTTCTCTTTTTTATTTTTTATCTTTTGGCAGCTTCATCCCATTTCGTGTTTCCATTTTACTATTAGGCATAATTACTATACGATTGAAGTAAAAAAATGAGGTTGTAACTAAATTTTGAACCTTATTTATCAATTTAAATTTTTAGGTGTAATGATTTTTAATGCGGCATGAGAGTGGAGTCAAATAGTCTGACTACAAATTTTAGCGCTCTTAATTTTTTAGTTTTTAAATCGAATTTATTAAGAATAAGGAAAAAGAAAACTTGTGCAAATTCTAAGCCTAATGAACTTAAATTTTTTTGGTAAATTAATTCCTGACCTACTGTTAAAACATGTTTTAGTGTACTAGCTTTTTTTATTATAAACTAAACGTAATTTTTATCAAACATTAACACAAACCTTAGTGAATTCAACTTTTTTTTTTCCATTTTTTCCTTGAGAAAGTACTGATATCTTTGACAGTGTGTTCTGCTATGCCACAGGCCCTTCATGCTGCACCAGTTCCCCATCGCTAGAGATTGCCACTATCTAGCTGGTTCCCTACATATTTCCTCAAGTGTCTCTTTTGAGGTCCCAACAGCCTACGGCTTAACCATGGTTCTCTTCTCTCCTAACACCGCAAGCCCATGCTTAGCGCTGGTGCTTTTGCGAACTCATACATGAAACTCCTTGTCGGAGTTAAAGTTTCACCTCCAAGAATCGGAGAATCATACATCTTTCCCTCCTTGCATCTCTTTGAAAGAAGGGTTCTACATGAGAACCGAATCTTGTTTATAATCACCAACTTAAGCTATTGGATTAGCTCAAGTTGGCAAGAAAAATGTTTTTGTAAAGTGTAGCCTAGGGAAGGCTAATCCACTAAAAAACGGTTTGCCAAAAAATGTATATTCAACGGCACAAATGGCAAAGCCTCACTTTTATTTTTAAATGACTAATCCCTCCAACCACTCCTCGAGATAAAGAGGCCATTTTAGCGAAAAATATGGGCATGAAATGTCCACTTTTTTGTGCATTAACATCCATGTAGTCTTAGGGTTTTAGATCTAGGACCACTCAATCATGTTTTATAAATGCTTTTTTACCAACTTTACTTTGCATTTCGATGTGTTTAATTTTTTAACTGACAGTATTTCCTTTTGGATAAGGAAAAATCGTTTTAAATCTTTTTTCTTCTTCTAAATTTTATTTTCGTTTTAGATAAACTTATATGGGGCTAAACTATGGTAGTTTTAGCCCACTTTAGCAAGCAATAGGAGGGTTACTTGCATCCAGCCTTTTTCTTTTTCTTTTTTTTTTCCTGTTCAGTAGCTTCTTTCCCCATCATGCTAAGAACTCCACAATGGTTGTGGAGCTCAAAGCACATGCATGTAACCTTTTGGGACATATTTTAGATCCCACATGGTTTCTCTAACACCAACCATGGTTAGGACTTTGGTCGTTCTCATCAACCTCTCACCTCTATTCTATGTCTCTAGCCTGAACTTGGAGATGGACCAAGATATGTTTATTAATTGTATAAGACTATATGTTTGGATTGCAACTAGGAATTATTAGGATAATATTCATTCTCCAACCGTGGTGGTCGAGGATGGAAATGATACTTACTCCTATGCTTTAATGTGCTCTTATTGAGATTACTGATGGATTAATGCTTCGTTAATACGCTCCATCACCTTAATGGTTTTCAAACATTTTTGTCGTATGTATTTGTATTTACAGGAAAAATGTTTAATTTGATAGAGTTCTATACGATAGTTCTTATTTTGAAGTCGATGATAATTTGACAAATCAAAACGCCCAAATCACCACTGAAAGGAAAACAGCGGTTCAGCAATACAATAAGCTTTTTTCTTTTGATAAGTCAGAATTTTATTAGGTCGAGCCCCCAAACCGGGGACCGCTCAAATACAGAGCGTAGAGAAAAGCCCTGCCTTTAGTATAAGAGTCTGTTACAACTACTGCTAACTCATATATAGTGTCGCGACATCGAACATCCTGATGCTTACATTTCATGAAGAAAACGCTGACTAATGCATTTAAAAGTTACATCTTCCTTAGCTCTCATCGGGTCACCATTGAAAAACCTCCGGTTCCTCGTTCTCCATAGTTCCCACACCAAGAGTACCAGAGAGTTACACAGAAGCTTTCTCTATAGTTTTCCTTCAATAAATTCTGCCCATTGTTGAAAGAAAGCAGTGGAGGATGAAAGCAAAACCCATGAAAATGCCAAACATATTCAGAACATTATTCCGGACAGAAGAAGCATAATGACAATGAGTTATAACATGATCTTGATTTTCTTGCTCTCCACAAGCATCACAACGAGAAGCATCATTTGGAATTATATTGCAATTTGAGAGAAATACCTTGACTGGAATTCGCCTATGAAGTAGTAGCCATGTGAAGAATTTAATCTTGGGTGGCACAAAAGATTTCCAGCGCATGCTGAAAGCATTGGTCCCTCTGTTCTGAGATGATAAGTTACCGAACATCGATACAAAAGAGTGGGATGTGTAGTCTTTTTCAGATAATGTCTAAATTGATAAGGATAAATCTATTTTGATTTGAAATTTGTCACTAGATTATTTGATTTGAAATTCTGTACTAGATGTGGTTGAGTTCTACTCAACCACTTTGTCTCAGACTCTAGTATTTATTTTTACTAACTGTAACGTTAATTGAAACTGTGAGTCAATATAAGAATTTTCTTCATAAAACCTACATTGTAATTATGATATCAGAGCTACAAATGGTTTAACAGCCACATCTGATCCATGGATAAACCCAGTTCTGAGGGTTTGGCTTCACAACCAGTCTCTGCTTATTCTTTGCTTCCATCTTTCATACCTAATATCAATACTCAAGTAACCACAAAACTCACACCCACGAGCTATCTTCTTTGGCAGACACAATTCACTCCCATACTACGTGGTTATGGCCTTATTCATCACATTGATCCATCCACGCCTCCACCTTCCCTCACTCTTGCAAACAATGAACCAAATCCTGCCTACAATGACTGGTATTGCAAAGATCAACTTGTTTTTAGTTGGATTGTCAACTCCTTATCAGAAAGTGTTGTCCCACAAGTTGTTGGTGTCACTTCAGCCCAAGAAGCTTGGCAACGTCTAGCTACGGTATATGCTTCTGGCTAAAAAATACAGGTTCGACAATTGAAGGCACAACTCCACCATCTTTCTAGACAAAATGATGATATTTGCACCTACATGAACCTGCTAAATCGTTGTTTGATCAACTTGCTGCTCTTCAACATCCAGTGTCAGAAGATTATCTTGTTGATGCAATTGTCAATGGACTAGGGTCGACCTATCGACCTTTTGTTTGTAATATTGAAGCTCGCCTTACTCCAATATCGTTTGAAGATTTTTTTGGCCTCTTACTTAGTGAAGAATTGCAACTCAAAATGGAGACTTTGAACATCCAGCCGGATCCACCTACTGCTTTCTACTCCAATCATGGCACATCCTTTAGAGGTCGTGGTCGTCATTCATATTCTCGTGGTAGATGTGGCAATGGTCATGGTCGTCGTGGCAATTACTCAAGTACTTCCAGTCAACGAAGACAACACAACCAACACTCTCTAGAAAAATTTCAATCACTTGTCTGTCACAATTGTAATGGGTATGGTCACATTGCCCCTCAGTGCCCATCTCCTCGCCGGACACAATCTCCCGCCACCTACCTTGCTGCCTCACAACCTCCATCCACTCAGACCTGGATCCTTGATAGTGGAGCAACTCGCCACCTTACTTCTGACATAGACAACCTTGCCACCCACTCTGAATATTCCGGTCCTGCAGAATTAACAATCAGTGATGGTACAACTCTTCCCATTTCTAATCTTGGTTCTTGTCATTTAACTCTTGCTGGTCGTTCTTTTGTGTTAATGTTGGAGTGATTTTCTTAATCAAGATTCAAGCCAAACCCTGAAGGAAGTAATACAAACCTAAGAGAGTCGGATTTGTAAAGGAAAATGAGCTACTGAATAGACACGGGGAGCTACACGAGCGTGTCACTGACCGTGTAATGCACTGGAACCGAAATAGGCATGAGCTGGGTAGCCATGGCCTGGCCCACGACCGTGGCCTTGCCGGTGGAGTGCCAAGTCGGGTTTTTGCATCACACGGATGTGCGTGGGAGGCCGTGTCTTGACTGGTTTCAAGTGTGTCTTAGTTAGCTTGGTCGTGTAACATAATCTAACGGAATTTAGAGTTTAATTTAGTTTTTCTAGATTCTTTTTGACTTGTATTACTTGTAACTATATAAAGGGGCTTGGGAACGTATTGGGCAAGTTTTTGAACGACATTGTAAGTTGTTGTGCTTGGTTTTCCCTTTGAATAGTAGAATTACTTGTGCTCTGCCCATGGACGTAGATCGAATTAATCGAACCACCTAAATCTCGTGTTCTTGTGTGATTGCTCTTTGTTATTTTGCATTTACTTCTAATGCCTAATTTCCTGACAATATTTGTTTTTGATCAAATACAAGTTTTGAATTAATTGAGTTTAGATTGTTGCAGTGTTGGGAGCGATGGGATTTGAATTAATTAAGTTTTTGTCAAGAATTTCTTCAAATATTCATGGACTTTGTTAATTTGGATGCAAGAAATTTGTTTCTTAAGTTTGATTTCTTCAAATATGGACCATGGTGATGGTTTTTTAGAGAGAAACGTGGTTAATGGGAGAAAATATAGAGGAGATGGAGGAAGAAAAGACAAGCAAATAGGAAAGTGACAACAAAGCTAACATGAATTGGGTCAGAATGCGTGATTTAGTTTTCATGAAGGTTTTTCTCAGGGATGTCGAGTGGGTTTGGCTTAGATTTGATTTGGTTTTTGATTCTCAATGGAAGACTATGTGTTTATGTGGACAAGTAATACACGTGGCATGTCAACACATCATCAATAGTAGGCCACCTCAGCAAAAATAATGGTAACATTACCTCCGTCTGCCATGTAATCATGCATCATGACATGATTACATAATGAAGGACGTCCTGAATAGCTACACTTTTGAAACCTTAAAGACTGAACGACGTCAAATATAGAACGTTACACCTTAAGCCTGTTGGATCGGTAAATCTTAGGGTCTAAAGTTATCTTTTACTGTAAAATCAAAGACAATTAAACCGTATAATCTGGGAAATAAAAATACGTGTTTCAAATTTTCTATAATAGACCAAAGAAAACTTTTGATTTCAGGGATGCAATTTTTTTGAATCTCAATATGTAAAATGTCATTTCTATTAGTATTTAATTGAAAATATCGTGAGATGTTTTATCTCTCTTCTCCTTGTCTTCTCTCTCTTCGTGTTTATTGTTTCTTTTCTCTCTTCCTCTTCTCTCTCTACTCTCCTTCATTCTTTTCTGTCGCTTTCTTCTATCAATCGCTATCTAAAAGTCACCGTGTCTCCTTCTCCATCGTCATTTGTTCATCCTCTTTCACAATCTCTCTTTCTCTCTCCTATATTCATTCTCCTTTTTTACCACTTGTCGCCCTCTCTTTTTTTGTCGCCTCCTCCCAAATCTCTCTCTCTCACACTCTATTTCAATCTCCGTTCAATACTGGCGATGAACGAATATGGTCTCATTTTGAAAGGCGACAAATGACGATGAATCTGGAGTCATGATCTGCAGTGGTGAAAGAGAAAACGAGGTTGAAACTGGCTTGTAGGATTTTTTGGCAGTAGATTGGCAGTGATTAAGGAAGATGAGGTGAATGCCGGTGTCGATTGAATGGTGGAGGACATTGCGAATGGAGAAGGTGTCGATGGTTTCAATTGGCTAAGGAGGCAATATCGTTTTTTTTTATGTGATGTCGATAATGAGTTGGTGTTCGATCTGGGTGGTCTGATGCATTTTTCAAGTGTTAGGAGTTGAGGGACCTTGAGGATGGTTTGGAATGAGTTCGGGAGTGAGAGACTGTTGGAGAGTTTTCTCGGAGATGCCTTGGTTGAGTTTATAGAGTGGAAGCGAATTGGAGTGAAAAAGAAAACAACACCAAGAATTATAGTGGTTCGACCAACCATGCCTACGTCCACTACCTAAGTCTCACTTAGGTTTTCCACTATCGAAGATTGATTGTGGCTCAATCCAACAAAGCGTTACACCAAGGTTGATTGCAGCTCACACTTCTAAAGCCAACAATGTTGATTGCAACTCACCCCTCTAAGGCCAATAAGGTTGATTGCGGTTCGCCCCTCTAAAGCCAACAAGGTTGATTACGGCTCACCCCTCTAAAGCCTACAAGATTGATTACAACTCAAACCTCTAAGCCATTACAATGTTGTTTTCTCTAGGTTCACAACAAACCTCTCTCACTCTTAAAGTATTTTACAAAACAGTTACAACAAATGAAAGCTCTATGCTAGAGTTGAGTATTTGATATTGAAGTTTGAATCTTGATATCTAGCTTGATTTGATGTTTTGTAGTGAGGGAAATGATGAAAATGATTTGCACTTGAAAGCATATGATCATCCACATTTTTCTGCCCTTCCTTGATGTATTTATAGCCTCTCCAAGTGATATGACCGTTGGTGGAGATAAA
>CAODLS010148587.1:0-15662 GCA_948243855.1 Flueggea neowawraea | reverse complement strand
TTTTGAAAATTTCTCTCTCCTAAGCTCTACTCCCTCGCTTCTCCCTTTCTCCATTTTCTGTCGTGTTCATCATATGTTCTTTCTTTTCAATTCTTTCTTTTCTTTGCTTTTATTTACAATCCTACCCCCATTTCCTTTTATATTTTTCAATAGTCACAACAATTATCATCAAAATATGAAATTAACTCTTCAATCACCAAAAATAAAAATTTAAATTTTTATCTAAATTTATTTATAATAATTATCCAAAAATAATTATTCTAAAAATAATTATCCACCAATAATTATTCAAAATAATTACTCCAAATATAATTATCCAAAAATACTTATAAAAATTATTCGGGGTATTACATTACATATTGGGACCATTCTCCAAACGTTGTGAACATTCTCCTGGCATCGCCAATATTACCCAAGTTCTATATTTTGTTGTGTAGATCACGTAGAGATCATTAGATTCATAAAATGTTAGAATAAGAATTTCATGTTGGGGAGGATGATTGAAACAGGTGCCACATGCTCCCAGAAGCATAAAGCACAATTGTGTTTTCTTTCTTCTTCTTTTTTTTTTAACTAGTCAAATTGTTGATTTGTCATCCCACTTCAATTTGATTTTAAAAGAATTTTTTTATATAAATATTCTGAATTCTTAATGTGTCTGTAATGGATAGACAATTTGTTCTCTGAGTTTTGGCAGTGGTAGTTCTGTTAAATTATTAATTTGCTACCTGTTTACAGTGTATTTTTGCAAATCCCTTAAAATGTCGGACAGAAAAGGAATAAAGTCACCAAAAATGGAAACTTGCTGCTATACATGGAAAATCTGTCAAATAAAGACCAAGAACAACAAGAAATGGGAATGAGTATTTGATTGCTTAAGACCCAGAATGAAGAAGGAAATAATAAATGGAGCAATCACTATGAATTCAAACAGTAGAAAAACAGTTATTTGATTACTACAAATCTGGAACAGAAAGAAGGAAAGCACCAAAATGGAAATGATTTGCTGGGCATGGTAAGAAACCCACGGGACAACAAGGAAAGGAAGGACAATTACATGATTCCCAACAATCAGGGAAGTAAAAGGTAAGGACAGAATAGTATTGTCAATTATCTTAAAAGCTCTGGAACAATTAAAGAGACATCAACCAAGATCAGCGTCCCCAGTAGAGAAGAGGAAGAATTCACCTCAACACAGTATAAATATCAGTGGAGTACATCAAGAAAAGGGACCTCCAACCAATCAATCAGATCAACCCCTTACAGAAACATGAATCCTTATTTTTAAGTGTCCTCAACATTTGTTCTTTTATTTTTTAGTGTTCATCAACATCCTCAGTCTTTATTTTTCATTTCATAAGTGTCATTTATCTTCTAAACAATCTCTTTTATCAATTCAAGCATCCTCAATACTTGTGCTTTAATTTCATCATTATTTCATCATTGTTTTATCTTACTATTGCTGCTAAAGAGGCAAGAGACCCAAGTTGATGGTTTATGCTCCTTGATCATCACCAGTTGTCTGTTTAACAAAGTCAGATTTTTTAGTACACTTCTTACTTGATTATTTTAATTTAAGGTTTGGAAAAACTTGAAATTCCATGGCACGCTCAATCAATTCTCAAATGGCAGCGTTGTCCTCTTAGTTTTCTCTCAAGAAAATAAGGGAACAATCTTGTGGCACGCTCGGTGGGACAGACACAATGATGTTATGATGCCATTCAATAATCAAAGATGAATATGAAAATATTGTGCCCTCTTGGATGGAAGAGAATGCTTTTGCAACAGTAAAGGCGACATATTTGCAACATACTTATTCACTGGTGGCTTATCCTGCCATGCAAAACTCTCAATACAATTACAGGCTAGGGGGCAAAGCCACCAAATCCAAGACCGTTATGAGCAAGAAAAGTGGAAACTCTTGGCTGCTCAAATAAGTTATTTATATAAACAACACAAATATGGGCTCGGGGGGCAAAGGCAACTTGGGCAAGAAGGGTATTACCCCATAACCCCCAAAGCAAATTATTCTTATGACGACCACCAAGACTATGGTTGGTCCGAAGACTTGGTAGGGCAAGATATCCAAAAAGAGTACTATGAAAATAATGAGGGAGGCCACCTTTAAGAAGAAATATACCACGCTCGCCAAGCAGATTATTATGACCATCAAGAACATGGTTTGTCTCAAGAAATAGTAGGCCAAAATAATGAAGATGAGTATGTTGAAAATTATGTGGAAGGCCACTAATCTTTATGCTCTTGGTGTCAGAAAATGGAGGAAATAAGAAATGTTGTGAAGAAGCTACACGGAAAAGAGAATAAGAATGGGAAAAGCTTTGCCAAAACACTGCTTACTTATTGGCACGTTTAGAGGCAAAATACACACCTTCCTTAAAGAAAAATGGAGTAAGGGACACTAATGTTCCTACCGGTGCGGTAGAAAAAGAAGAAAAGGGACTGTCCCGGGGACATTATCTCTTGGAGAACAACCTTATGCGAATAAATTATCCCTAGTGAATAAAGCGCACCTAGAGACATTGTCCCTGCTAAAGGTGTCCCGGGAGATATTGTGACCAAGGAGTCCGTCCCCGAGGGTACAAGTTTTAAAAGAATTGTCCTCGGTAGGAAAGAAGCCTTCAAAAGGGCCAAAAAAATATATCTCAGCTGGAGGAGAGATACCCTCGAAGATTTTGTCCCTTGGGACATGGCCTCCAAAAGAATTGTCCCCAGTGGAACAACTTCCAAAAATATTGTCCTGGGTAGCTGGACAATCCCCGAAGGATCCACCAAAAGAGCACAATTTTGGATCTCCAAAAGAAATATAGATGATTTTCTTTGAGGAGCCTCCAAATAAGGTAATGTTTTCTCCTATTTCATTGATTAAGGCTTACCTTTTTAGAGATTTTTTGTCTTGTGTTTGCAGGAGTGCTAAAAAGCATGGGTCCTCTAGGGAGAACAACCTCCATTTTTCCTTTTACTGACGATGACCCTATAAAGGAGAGTAATATTTCTCATCATGAAGGTTGACCAAGTTTGAGGTCGTTGGAAGCATCACTAGTGATAGATCCGGGCTAACCAATTTTTAGAAAAATTGGGCTACCTCCTTGCCTTGAAAATGGTAACAACTCAGGTAAAACTATGAATAAATCCTAAGCAAAAAAAAAAACAGAAGAGAAAAATAGAAAAAATGAAAATACAAAAAAAAAAAGATGAATAAATGCATAACTTTGTGGCCACTACAATTTGATAAAGAAGGTTTCTACAGGCCTTATTGGCCGCATGAGAAAAAAAAAAAGAAGTAAACTCTAATTATACTCATCAACCTGTGAAATTGATCTCTTTGGCTATTTCACAAACCACACCAAAAAAAGAAAAGAGACAAGAGAAATAATTGGAAATAGGCTTAAGCCCATTTCTTATTTATTTCAGTGAATAAATTGTCATACAATACACTATTGATCTAAAACTAGCTTATGGTGTAAAGGGACAGTAGTTAAAGATTGACAATCTAAGGTCCCCTTTGCTAAATTGAAAATCCTTCAATGATACTTTTGTAAGGGGTGTCTTCTCTTCCTCTTTGGCATCCTTCAAATCTTGAGTATTGAATTGTGGAAATTTCGAAAGCCTCCATCCCATCTATGACAAAATCAGCCAAGGAGAACCTGAAAATGGGGAGTGCAACAAGAGTTTTAGTCCACCAAAATAAAAGAGTTTCAACAATTCGAAGTTTCCAAAGGAGTAATCAATTCTACCGGCAAAACCAACTACAAGCAAACAATTTCAGCAATGAGGACAACTTTTCTCTGGAGGAATAAAGAACCTACAAATTTGGAGAAACTGCAAAAAACGAGTTCAAGATGGAAATTGCAAAATGGGCCTCTAAACCAGTCCCTCGACATAATTTCAGTTATTTTCACACAGCTGCAACTGCTATAATAACTGAGGACAATTGTAAAATTGGTCTTTGGCAATTTTACAAAAACCATTCGCTGCAACAATCTGCAACATCTCGACTATTGAAATTCCTATTGAAATTCCAGCAACATCTCGACTATAATTGAGACTAACTCCCTGTTCACAAGAAAACAATAAAATCACAGTCAAAAATCACAATTCATAATTTAGTTGCAGCAGCAGTTGATCTTAGTTAAAAAGAATGCTCTTTTTCTTGACTGAAAGTGACTGAAATTATCCATACGAGTTGGGACATTCCTTAAGCTGCAAGAACAAATTTGGAAATGCCAAAATTAGAGTTCAAAACATTGAAGAGCTTTAGGGAACTTTTGAAAGGCAAAACAGAAACATGGGACTCGCTGAAATTCAGGCAAGCTGCAACTCCAGCGGCGGCCTAGGGATGACGGCGGTTTCCTCTTACGCATTCTCGAGGCGCGACTTTCAAATCTGAGGCGAGGTGACCAGCGGACGCGCGACTTTTTCGGCGGGACAACGCTCTTCTTGAAATTCCAGAGGGGATAGTACGACGCTACGAGCCCTTGGCCGGTGCGAGGCAGACGGAGACGACGGACTCCGACGAACGCAGGTGTTTTCTACTCTGACCAAGAGGCCGAACAACGGTGGGCTTCAAGAACAGTGACGACGACGGTTTCCTTTCTTGGCGGACGATCTTCTTCCAGGGGCGGGGCAGATCTCTTCTCTAGGCGACGACTGAAGCGGCGACGAGACACGCCAGACGGTAAAGGCTAGACCTGGGCTTGATGTCGACGACAATAGAGAAGGTGAGGTCTGGCTTTCGCTTTCTATGCTGTCAGTTTTTGAAATTAAGAAAAGAGAAGGAGTGGTTTGTTTGTTGGCTGGGTCAATTTGGTTAAATGAACTTGGTTTGAAATTTTGTGGTTTGTTGAATGGGTCTGACTCAAAACAATTGTTGATTGGGTTGGTTCAAAAAGGAGCAGAGCTGGTTTGCCTTATGGTTGATTTCTTTTGGGTTCATTGGGTTTTGAGCTTGGTTGGTTTGCGGCTTGTTTTTAGTAGCTAGTTCAGTCTGCAATTGATGGGTTGGTTTGGTCAAATGAGTTGTTGACTTGGTTTGAACCTTAAAATTGGGCCTGGTTTTTGTTTTTGGTTTGGTTCTAAAAATGGTTTTGCTTTTCTCTTGTTTTGAACCATGAAATTGAATTTAGTTTGCTTTTGGCTTTGTTTCAAAATGACAAAGAATATTTTGCTTTTGGCTTTACTTGGAAAATAATTTTTCTTTGCTTCTAGGAGGGATGACAATTAAAAATCCAAGTGGTTGGCATCATAATCCACCATAATTTTTCAAGGTAGTTGCAATACTGCGGTAGAAATATTTTCCAGAGGAAATGACAAAGAATATTTTCAAATGGCTGGTCTCTTTGGATCCAATCAAGGCCACCATAGAATGTTTTTCTGGATATTGCAGTGGTTTTTATCATCGAAAAGCAAATTTCATAATTGTGCAGAGAAAAAAAATTGCAAGGACACTCTATTTTTGCAGGGACAGTTGAGGCAACCAACCAAGGGACAATTGAAAAAAGTGATTTTGTTCGTTTTAATGGTTTTTCTCAAACCATCAACACGCGGGGGAGGGGGGGCGCAATTGTTTACAATGTATTTTGCAAATCCCTTAAAATGTTGGACAGAAAAGGAATAAAGGCGCCAAAGATGGAAACTTGCTGCTATACATGAAAAATCTGTCAAATAAAGACTAAAGACAACAAGAAATGAGAATGAGTATTTAATTGCTCAAGACCCAGAGTGAAGAAGGAAATAATAAACTGAGCAATCACTATGAATTCAAACAGTAGAAAAACAGTTATTTGATTACTACAAATCTGGAACACAAAGAAGGAAAGCACCAAAATGGAAATGATTTGTTGGGCATGGCAAGAAACCCATGGGACAACAAGGAAAGGAAGGACAATTACATGATTCCCAACAATCAGGGACGTAAAAGGCAAGGACATAATAGTATTGTCAATTATCATAAAAGCTCTGGAACAATTAAAGAGACATCAACCAAGATTAGCATCCCCGGTGGAGAAGAGGAAGAATTCACCTCAATACAATATATATATCAGTGGAGTACATCAAGAAAAGGGGCCTCCAACCAATCAATCAGATCAACCCCTTACAGAAACCCGAATCCTTATTTTTAAGTGTCCTCAGCATTTGTTCTTTTATTTTTCAGTGTTCATCAACGTCCTCGATCTTTATTTTTCATTTCATAAGTGTCCTCTATCTTCTAAACAATCTCTTTTATCAATTCAAACATCTTCAAAACTTATGCTTTAATTTCATCGTTGTTTTATCTTGTTATTGTTGCGAAAGAGGCAAGAGACCTAAGTTGATGGTTTATGCTCTTTGATCATCACCAGCTATCTGTTTAACAAAGTTAGATTTTTTAGCACACTTCTTACTTGATTCTTTTAATTTAAGGTTTGGAAAAACTTGAAATTCCATGACACGCTCAATCAATTCTCAAAAGGCAGCGTTGTCCTCTTAGTTTTCTCTCAAGAAAATAAGGGAACACTACCTTTCTTTAGGTTTTATTAGATCTTTGAAAATGCTTGTGGGTGTCAATTTGGCAGAAGAGGGCATTTTAAGAGTGGTTCTTGCTACAGTCTATCTTATGTTTTGTACAAAGGGAAATGACATTGAAGTTTCTGCTTCATCAAGGTAAAATCATCCATCTACAGCTTATATTCTGTCTAAATTCATCTTAATGCTTATCCATCTGCAACTGTACTCTTGAGTGATTTATCTTGAGTGGACGATGGACAACTTATGTTCTGTCTAAATTCATCTAAATGCTTATCCATCTACTCTTGCGCTCTGGTAATATTTTATCTTTAATGTAATTTTTTCTTTCTCTATATATATCAGTATACTTTTGTTGCAAAAAAATTCCATTTGAGTCCATCCTAGTCCAACCCCACGTCCTAACATTTCTGGATCCGCCATTGCACACGCAGGAATTTCATGATCCGCCATTGATTGTGCCCCCTGGGAAAAAAAGTTCCAAGCTTCGTCCTTGCGCTCTTTAGGCCTATCCACTGAGGTATTGTTCACTCTGGGTTCAAGAGCTCTCACGGTTTTATCTAGGAAAATGCTCCTCAATGGTTTGAGGGAGGAAGGTACTTATAAGCAACCATTAATCTCGACTCCTAGACGATGTGAGAGTATGACACTATATTTTCAAAAACTAAAATTAATGATGACAAATCTTAAAAATAAATACAAATAAGTAATTATATTTGATTGAATTTTAACAGCGGACGGAGCTAGTCGTGCTTGAAAAATTCACTTCTTGCATTTGATCTCTCACCGACACAGAACCTATTAAGAATCGTATTCGCATATATTGTGAAGAAGGGTGCATTTTGTGTTTCTTTATTGCCTTTCCAATTGAGGTCTTATGACATGCAAAAAATCATATCTAACTTCAGAGTAGATGAAAGGATTTAAGATAAAGAGTCCCGATGTTTAAATTAGTAACTTTTGCATCCAAACCCATAAAAAACAAATGATGCTATAATTCAATCGCCATGTGAATTAGGATTGTTAAAAATGTCAAAGAAAAGGGAAAGTGTGGTGTCCCATTTTTAAAGGTTTTTTTTTAACGATAAAAAAGGACCAGAGAGCGATCGGTAGTAGTATATCTCTGCTGGTCCTGACCATGCAGACATTACTCCTCGCTGCGGAATGTTCGAAGAGTCATAACTGAACTCAATAAGGTGACCGAGTCTCATCACCGTAGCACCTCATTAGGAGCCAACAATTGAAAGTGTTATCTACCAAGTTTTAATACATACCCCAATATCTGGTATCGTGAGATTGAAATTTTCTGGCAATATTGCTCCCCTGAACTTGGGACTGCTACTCCACCGCTCGGATACCCCTGAAGGGTCCCATTTTTAAAGGTGAAAGAAGGTTGGTGTGAAATTTGGTATAATTATTTGTAATCTATAAGTGGATTTTTTCCATAATAAAAGGTAATTATGGTGGGCTACACAATATAACTAAGAGCTTTCAATTTTATTTTTTTTTTCAATTTGGTTGAGTTAAAAAAGGTTCGAGAATTAGAGTTCTGGACTTTTATTTGTGCAACTTTAATTCAAATGGATACTTTTCCTGTTTTATCTTTGTAGATGTGCACCCTAATTATTTCCTATATGAATTCTTCATTTTATTTCATTATAATCAAGCACCAGCGTACTAATTATTTTTTATTTTTAAAAAAATTAAATGGATATTTATTTGTTGAGGTTGAAGTAATAATTTATATATTTAATATATTGATGAAATAAATTGTTTATTTAATATATCAAATAAATTGTATGATAAAAATTAAATATAATAATATTTTTTTACGATTACCAAATATATATAATATACTAGTAAATATATAAAATACAAGCATATAATCAATAAATTTAATTTTTTTCTCAAAATTTAAATATCTTTTGCCTTAAAAAATGTCTGTGTAATTTCAATATTTAAGGCAATTTTTGGTCATCTCAACTGGACAATTTTTTCTAATTTAAAAAATTAAAAAAAATTAAGTGGGCCCACATTGTGACCCATATGGGGCAACAACTATGCCAAACTCTAGGCTCAATTTCCTTTTTCTTATTTTTGGCCCTTCCTCTTTAATTCTTCATATCAACTTCTCTATAAATACAATACCCTCCAGCATCACTACACTCAACCAAACCTACCCTCACTCTTCACCTATTCTTTGAGCCCTTCTGTTTCAAAGAAGGGTTTAATTAGTTTTAGCAGAAAGAAGCCATGGCTAAGCTTGTTGCTCTCTTCCTCTTGACGCTCATTGCCATCTCCATGCTTCAATCTCTGGTAATCACTTGAAATTTTTCCTTTATTCCCTCATTCTTTTCCAAAATCAAAAACCCTAATGTCCTTTTCGGGCCTTTTTAACAAATGTTTTACAATGTTTGGTTCAGGTCATGGCTTCCCATGGACATGGCGGTCACCACTACAACAACCAAGTAAGTCATCGCACTGTTTTTCTTTCGCGTCTGAAGCATAATGTATGTGTTTAAACATGAAGATCTGCACTTGAAAAGTTTTTTTCTAATTTTTTGGGGCTTTTTTTTATGAAATTGCAGAAACATTACGGTGCTGGAAGTCTCAAGAGCTACCGTAAGTGCTAATTATTTTTTTTCCATTTTGAACTTTAGAATTTGTTTTTGATTAGTCATTGTTATTTGCTCTTACCGCTGAGATCACGACTTTTTATCGCTGGAGCTGACTCCATAATCAATTATTTCCAAGCCCATTCTTTAAAATTTAGAAATAGATCAGATCCACTAATTTTATTTTATTTTTATCTTGCAATGTAGTGAATTTGATTTATACCCTTAAATACCTTCAAAATGACCAACTTGGAACTTGGTCGAACTGCACTGACCGCGGTCAAATTCATGATTTTTTTTTTCTTTTAGTAGATCGAAAGCTTTTTCTTTCAATTTTCTTGACCGTCGTTTTCTTGAAATTACCAGAGTGCCCATCGCAATGCTCGAGGAGGTGCGGCAAAACCCAGTACCACAAGCCATGCATGTTCTTCTGTCAGAAGTGTTGCAGACAGTGCCTGTGTGTGCCACCGGGGTATTATGGGAATAAAGCTGTTTGCCCTTGCTACAACAACTGGAAGACCAAGGAAGGAGGACCCAAGTGCCCTTGAACAATTATTTAATCAATTAATTATAAGGTCTCTTTCCTTAATTAAATACTGTTATTACTATATAAGGTTCCTTATTAGCAGCTCTAACCATATATGTGCTTTTATTATTCGCTTAATGAAGAGATTAAGATCTGGCGTTGTTGCTTAATTTGGTTTTTGTTACTGAGAAAGTCACTCCATGAGATTTCCTGTTAAATGAGAGTGGCAACTATTATCAATGAAATGTTTCTTCTTTTTATTAATCTATTATGGATGATTTATTGTTGTAATTTTTCATTAACCAAGAACTCTATTGGATGCAATATTCTAGTGATATTTATACTCGATTACGGGATCAATCTAATTGAGCTCACAGAAAATGGTACCACTTGAAGATCGGATTAGTCTTGTTGAGGCTGCTCTTTTAAGTGTAGTGGATGATTCTTTCAAAAAAATCAAGTGATATTTGTAATTTTAACTATGTTGTAATTAATCATTAACGCATTCTAAATTGTAAACTCACCAAAGTTGGCCCCGTGAGGGTAGCCTAACGGAAAAGATGAGTGACCCTTGTTTGCACAGCGTGAGTTCGAGTGGGAGCGACGATAACTGTGTGTTGTCTATTATCGCGGATCCGTGTGGTACACTAGAGAAAGGAATCTCCCGGAAACTTGTTTTACTGCGGTGCTACGGTAATCATACTAGTGCACGGATTCAAGCCGGTTGCCGGTGTCAGCTATGGCTCTAGAAATATTCCGTAGCGAAGAGGTAATGCCTGCATAGTAACACTCAGCAGGAATATACTACTATTGGTCGTGTCTTACTCTCATTTTCTCGTAAAAAAAATCACCAAAGTTGGTCTTGGGTTTCACGATTTTAATTTCATAAATTATTGAAAAGTTGGTAAGTTTTACTTTTAGGAATTTAAAACTAAAATTGAACAATTGTGACAATTTTCGGATTTGGAATGCATGTTAACTGTGCAAATAAAAGCACCAGACTAGATCTTTGTTTAGTGGATTGAATGATCCAATTCGATAACGATCCCATTTAATTGGAAATTAAGATATTCAAATTGATTTAAAGGACTTGAAGTTAACATAATGAGTGTTAATTAGTTTTAGAAATCGAATCACATAAAAAGTTTATAGTTCAACATGTTACTTTAAATATTTAAATGATAAGATCAGATCTTTTGATATTTAAATGATAAGATAAGATCAGATTTTTTATTTTAGATAATTAAGAATAAATTCAGTATATTTTCTGTAGAAAACAACATTATAAAAAATAAATTCCTGAATTTGATTTTCTAGAAACTAATTTTCCATGAATGTTTTTTCTTATGCCTAAAAACTAAAAATTAAATTTATTATTATTATTATTATTATTATTATTATTATTATTATTATTATTATCAGAAACTGAAAACTTTAAAAAAAGTTAAAAATGCCATTTGAGGTTGATTAAGTGTATGCATTGTTAATTCAAAGATCCAATATTTAACTTCTCTTACCATCGGGCTTGTCACTCAAATTCGTTAGTATTTTGAGTTAGCATATACTCAATCAACTATGGTCTTATATATATATATATATTTGTATATATATATGTATGTATATATAGTTTGTTTACGAGTTTAATATCAAGTTTGTTCACAAACTCACAATTGAGTTTGTTCATGAACTTTTTGATCTAAATTTTATAATGTTCAAATTTAGCAGCTCGTTTAAGTTTAGAGTTTCAAAATTTGATCAAACTTAGCTCGTTTAATATCAAGCTAAATCATGAATGAATTTAGAGCATTTACACTCCCCTATGATAAGTACGAGTAAAGTTCTTCTCTTATAAATGTTGCAACTAGTCTCTTTTGCAAGAGCTTTTACTTTTTTTGGTTTTCTAAATTGACAAACTAACATGCGGGTATTATTACAATGATGACTCCTAAAAAGAGTTTTCAATGAGGATTTCTTTAATAAATTAACTAATTGAGACTTAAATTAAGTAATTTCAGTAACAATTAAGTAACAGTCATAGTTACTTAATTTATCACAAAATTAAGTAATCGATCAAAATTAAATAACCGGTTGTTAAATTAAGTAACGATATTTAAAATTAAATAACTTTTAAAGTTACAATTAAATTATCACTCTCAAATTAAATAATTAAAATTAAAATTAAGTGGTTCTAGTATTTAATAAGAATTTTTTAAAAAAATTCTTATTATGGTATTACTCGCAACATACATCAAGACGGATACATTTTTGTGGACCAAAGGTACGACTTTGTCGATCAAAAAAGACAGATGCGACTTTTCCGTCTCATGAAGTTTTTTGCAAGTCCAATCAATCCCTCTGTTATTACAAATATTAATTACAAAAAGTCCGTTTCCAAATTAAAATTACAGATCTGATCTATTCTCCCAATATTTTATTTTAACGCGTCAATAGAAATCACATTCTAAAGCCAATGATCACATTTTGTACGATTGATCTATGGAAAGTCAAACCAATGAATTTTTTTTAACTGAAAGTCAAGTCCACATGTGTACATTCTCTCTCTTTTTTGTTTGTTAATATGCATGTATTTTAAGCTAACAGTGACACCTATGACTTTTGCTCCATCCTCACAACTGTTTACATTTTCATCTCCTCCCATGTTTACACCCATGATTTTTTTTCATCTCCACTTGATTTCATCCAATTAATTTTTTTTTAATTTAAATTTAAAAATTTATAATTTATTTTGTATTTGTAGTTGCACATATTTATTGCAAACAATCATATCTAATCCATTTTAATGAAGATTGAAATTTAATCCTATTCTGTGATGACAATTTATTAATTATTTTTAAATATTTTTCCAAAATATTAGTTATTCATTTAGTAATATTTCTATGCTATTTTTGCAGAACACAGCAACAACAAATATACATATACCTATTCATTTCAATGGAGAATGGTGTCAGAATTTCAAATTCAGCAACTACACAAGAGCTAGTTGCTGGCGAGCTAGTTTTTGTGGTTTCATTCTAGCATTACTCTTATTAACCTAATAGAACACAACATTGACATGTTAAAAAGAAAGCCAAATGAAAGTATTAAAATAAGTTTTATATTAACAAATATTTAGTAATGTTAGAATAATTTATAAAAAGTTGAACCTAATGAGATTCCACAATTAATGAAAATGTTGATATATCAACCGAAAAATAACCACTAACTAATTAAAAAAAATTAAGCAAAAAGTCAACCAGAATTCAACCGATAAACAACCAATAAGCAACTAAAGTAAATTAAGTAGAAAATAAAACAAAAAACAACAATTGACAAACTAAAGCAAATTAAGCAAAAAATAATAAGAAATCAACCAAAAAACAAACACTAACAAACTAAATCAAATTAAGTAAAAAAATCAACCAGAAAACAACCAAACAATTAACTAAAAAAACCACTAACCAACTAAAACAAATTAAGATTTGCAACTGATGTAATAACCAACTAAGTAGAAATGTCAGTGACTTGTTGCATGGTAAGAACAAAAGATAAAAACTTGGGAGAATGAAAAAAAAAGAATGCACACATCAAAAGAGATAACAATGAAAAATAGAAAATGATACAACAAAAAATTAACCAAAAAACAACCACTAGTCAACTAAAGCAAATTAAGTTAAAAATCAACCAAAAATCAAAGGAAAACAACAAATCACCAACTAAAGTAAATTAAGTAAACAAATAACAAAAAATTAACCGAAAAATAACTACTAATCAAATAAAGTAAATTAAGATTTACAGAAAATATGCCCATGAACTAAAAAAAAATTAATCAAGTAATAATATACTTTAATGACAAAGTGATATAATTTTTTTTTAAAAAAATTAACAATATATATAATGCAAATTTAGAAACAAATGAAAAAAACCAAAAATTAAAATAAAATAAACTTGAAAAAAAACAAGAAACATTACAGAAAATATGTTCATTAAACTAAAAAATTAATCGCATAGCAATATAGAATAGCAATATAGTTTAATGAAAAAGTGATATAATTTTTTTTTACAAAACTAACAATATATATATTGTATAAACTTAAAAAACAGAAAATAAATAAAAATCAAAGTAAAATAAAATTTAAAAACAAGAGTTATTACAAAATTCTCAAACTTAGGCAATTTCAGTAGCTTCAAGCCTTCATTCTGCCATTTCAACAAACATCTTCAGTGCAATAGCAAATTCTCACATTAAATGAACAAACAAAACAAAATCAACCAAAAGATTTAGCAATAAAAAATCCTTACTCTTTTTAGAATCTCCACAAATGTAGCATAACAATAATCAATTACCTTCATTTTAGATATTCAAAAGTAAATCAAATATTGAAATGGTATTTTCTCCAAACAAGTATAACAACTGACATTCAAAACTTTTTTTTTTTGAAGAAAAGGGGAGTCGAGGGCTACTAATGGTGGCTGCATCCCTACTAGGCGTGACCATACAGATACTTACTCTCCGCCGCAAAATATCCGATTACTTGGCGGTAACCAAGAGGGATATTCAAAACTTTAAATAACAAGATTAGCATAACTTAATGGTTTTTTCACACTGCAATTGCATCCGAAGCTATGTAACTGACAGTAATTCTTATAGTAAGAAATTTGGTCATCATTTCACACTAAATTAAATTGACAGTAATTCTTATAGTAAGAAACTTCAGTCTATTTGTCTTTATCTTAATTTTGATCATAATTTTAACTTGTTCTGACATTCTTGTCCTTGCTCTGCATACAAATGGAAAGTTGTAATCATGATCACTTTAATCCTTGACTTCATTTTACAGGTCTTCTTATATAATAAAGCAAGTTCAATTCTATGTTTGTCTTGCATCTTCCACACACAGAGTGAAAAGTTGAGAAGACAAAAAACTAAAAAAAAAAAGTCTCGTATTGCAGAAGCAGGTGAACATTATCTACAAAGCAGAGACTACACTTTACGCATAACATGCAAGCAACAGACGCAGAGCCATAATCATAGAGACTTCTAAGTACTCAAAGCCCCCCTCCCAAGCCTATCCACATAATTTGTTAAATTTCACTCTCAACTCATCTCCCTAAATCACAAATAACAAATTCATATTCATTTCGTACAAAAGGAAAACTAAATCTGAACAAATAAAGAACAAAATCAGAAAAAAAAAAAGTTCAAACAAATTGAAGATCAACAAATCGGGAACAGCAAAATAAGAAACAAAAAAACTATCTTATATCGCAAAAAACTAAAATTGAAAAAAATCGAAGACAAAAATCCCGGATCTAAACGACTTTTTTTTACCTTCGTCGTTCTCTGTGAACTCCTCCACTAAAGTCGCGACATTGTCGTCTCTCTTCGTTTGACGTCCACCTCCGATGCCAGAGAGAGCACTTTCAAAAGACAACACGATTTCGAGCAACGAAATCTCTATTTGCTTTCCCGTCAACGCATTCGGGAGCGGAGAAGCAAAGGTTAGATCTCAGATGATGGAGATTCCAGAAAGGGACAGAGAGAAAGAGAGAGGCAATAGTGGTGTAGATGAAAGGAGGAAAGGGGAGAGAGAGAGAGAGAAAGAGAGAGAGAGAGAAAGAAATACAAAGAAAACAAAGAGGGGTAGAGAGAGAGAGAGAGGAAGAGTCACAGGAGAGAGATGAAAGAGAAAGAGAGAATGAGGAATACAGCTGAGTCATCTGACGTCATGAAATAGTATAAGATATTAAGAAAAACGTATTATATATGAATTTGAGAGTAGATGTGTAACATCAAATTTATTAGCGTCCAGAGTAAAATAAAATGTGAAAAGAGCATAGAGACTGTGATTTCCCCAAGATAGGGCTGTAAACGATCCAAGTTGCTCGCGAGCTCGACCTCGATAAAAGCTCGTTCGAGCTCGACTCGTTTATTTACGAGTCTGTTCGTGAACAAAATATAAGGCTCGATTATTTAAACGAGCCGAGCTCGAACAAGCAAA
>CAODLS010148555.1:0-10235 GCA_948243855.1 Flueggea neowawraea | reverse complement strand
GAACTGTATGCGGTAGTGGCTCACTTTCATGAAATCCATAATTTTGCGGTTGGGTAAGCAATTGTGATGTTGAATTTGAAATCAATCTGGTGAGGAGAAGTGAGTAAGTAATTGGAAAAAGAAGTTATAAAAAGAGAAGTTAAAAAGCCAAAGATATAGGAGAAGTTGCAGATTACCAAAATGGCTTGAACGTGGTGTGGTGGCCTAAAGGAAGATGGAATGGAAAGCTTTCAGTGTTTGTGTGCAGGTAGAAACCATGGTGTTGACAGATGGCAAGCAGTGGTGAGATTGTTTAGCGTTTTAATAATTTTTTCGTCCAATAATAATAGTAAAATTTTATTTTTTATTTATCTCAAATTATAAATTTATTTTTTTTTTAAAATAGATGGTTATTTATTATTTTATTATATTATTTTTTTAATATATTAAAAATTACTTATTAATTATTAAGATATAATTTTAAGTTATAATTATTTTTTTTAAATTTAATTAATTCAATTAATTTTTTTAATTTATATAAAAAAGTCAATAAATTTATATTTATGGGTTAAAGGGATTATATTAAAATGATAGATAGATTAGATAAATTGGCAAACTATTCTTCTTTATGTTATTCTCTCCTTAAACTCCTCATTAATGAAAACTTAGATTTTTGAAGTCAATACGTATCAGAGTGTGGTGAAGACACGACTATGTGGATCTACATGACATTAAGCTGAGTTTGCTTTTTGGGAGTCCTGTTTTGTATAGGAATCATTATAAACATATAAATACGGGCTTGACAAACATAATTACAAGTCTATATAAGACACATTGCTCTGAGTGAACAAAAAGAATAGTCGCTAATTCTGCTCGTAGATATAGGTCATTGACCGAATCATCTAAATTTTTGTATTGTGTTATAGGTTTTTTTGTATTAACTTTATAATTTTATTCGCACTTACGCTTGACAAAATGACGTGATGCTAACATATGTGGTGGCATATTACTGATGTAATATTAGTGTAAGCATATGTAAATTACTAATAACTAGTTTATAAACTTCAAATGAATGCTTATAACTTCTCCACGAAGATTTGAAGATAAGAAAAGCAACGAAATGTTGCAATACACTAGACCTTAATGTTTTAGTTATGTTTTTCATGAGATCTCGTGAATGTGAAAATTGTTTGAAGTTTTAAAGTTAATAAGGTATAATTATAAAATTCTCGTCCAGTTATCAAAAGTCCAAACATATCCATCTTATGTTTTTATGTAATATAGTTTTAATTAAAAAGTAAATGACAAAATGTTGTAAGGTGATATAGGATATGTAGTGTAAATGGAAAATAGAGAAAATACCACATCGAAGTGTAGTGAAAGATAGATAAATGATGATGACCTATAACTCAATATAATTAATCAAATTTTGACGATTGCAAGTGATGAAACATGGGTAAAAAACCCATTAAGAATATTTAATTATGAGTTGTAACGACGATGTCATAAGCAGTCATCAACAAGAAACATTACAGCACGTTACAATGCTCACTGGTAATTCTATAAATAGACATGAGAACTAACTCGCCAAGGCACGTTGCACTGACTACTTGTATCGATATTATGTCAAAACTATTACTGACTTGAGCATAGGAGATTCCCCTGAGGAGCAATTCGACCTCAATTTATTTCGTCTTTGCAAGTTTCGAGGAGCCATTCGAATTCTCGATTATTCGTGTTCTTTCATTTATTGTTGTTAGAATCGAGGTACCAACAATTGGCGCTGCCTGTGGGGAAATTGAATGGAAAGCCTTTCTTATTGATGTTCAAGAAGAAGTTCATTTTTAGAATCTATAGCATTCACCATGGTGCAAACAACTTCCCATCAAGCTAAACACCTTCCCATCAAGCTAGACACCACAAAGAGGAGGTGGGAGGAGTTAGTGCCAGAGTTCGAGCAGAAGCTTAAGGAACCGTTGTCCTTACCCTTCCCCTCACCTACTACGAGGTGTTGAGGAGGAAGAATGAGGAGAACCAAAGAGCTCTAGGCGAGATGACGGCTTTGTTCCAGCAATTTCTTCCTCAAGTGGTCCTTTCACCCACCTTGCATGCTTATGCTAGAAATGGAAAAGCAATAGAGAGATGTGATGTTCCACAAGAAAGCCATTGACAAAATCCACTTCCTCAAGCTTTAGAGCACCAAAATCCTCCATCTCAATAGGAGCACCTCGACATCCTCGTGCTCGAAGTTCGAGTTGAAGTAAAAAAGGAGAATTGGTGGAGAGCACTTATAAAGAAGATCATATGGTTCTACCTAGGAAGATTTAAATAAAGCACCAATCCTCGATGAGTATTAGGGAAGTGGCAGACATGAAGAGGATCATCGAAGAGGTCCTCGAACAGAGGAAGCTGGTTCCCATGGAGGAAGAGCAATAGAGGGTGAAAGCTCTTCCTCCGAAGTTCAAGATGCTGCAACTGTTGACTTTCTCAGGAAAGGAGGATCCATATGAACACATCCAGAATTATGAGGCCATCATGCTTTTACATGGATAGGAGGATTCCATAATGTGTGCATTCCAAATAACATTGAAGGACCATGGTCATTCTTGGTTCAATGGGTTAAAAGAGACATCACTTTCTTACTTTGATCAGCTGAGGAGGGAGTTCATCAATGCCTTCATCATCAATAGCAAGAGGAAGTATTCCACGTACCTACTGAGTGTTAGACAGAGTGAGAAGGAGACTCTACGATAGTACATGAACAGATTCAGAAATTCCACCCTCGAGGTTCATGATTTGCAACCTGGAGTGGCAGTGGCGGCAATGCTACATGAGACACTATCAATACAATTGTAAGAGTCATTGTCTCTTGATCAGCCGAAGACTTTGGTCAACCTGTTCGTGCGTGCTAACAAGTATATCATTCAGGTAGAGTTTATGAAGATAGTAGGGACTAAGGAGGACAAAAACAGGGAACTGAAGGAAAAAAGGCTCAGAAGGAGCCGAACAGGAAAAAAGAGAAGTTAGAAGACTTTAGGAAGGCATTGTAGTCCTTGTTTTGAAAAGTATAAGCCATTGAATGAGTGAAGATCAACAATTTTGGAGGTGATAGAAGGATAAAGACTCATCATTTCCCCCCTAAAGATCGACAAGACTTTAGGAAGGAATATGGACTCATATTGCAAATAACACGATGCGAGTGGACATTCCACGTATAAGCGACGAGAGCTGAAGAATCAAATTGAGACCTTTTTTCAAGAAGGGCACTTGGATCGATTTGTTTATGTTGAAGCATTGAGAGGGGAGCTTAGGGATGAAACGAGGCAAGGGAGGAGGAATGATGATCGAAGAGGTGATCATCATAGGAGGAATTAAGCATGTTTTTATTCGAAATGTTGGGCTTTGGCTGTTGGTCGTACTTCTGGTGGTGATAAAATTTAAATTTCACAATTACTTTGTTGACGTTTTCTCATGTAACTTGTTGTTTTTGAATGTCACACCCACCCTTTATAGTAGAGTGACAATGTACTCACTTCGTTTACTTGCTAATAGTCAATATCAAACTTGTATTCCAGCATATAACTTGCTTAATTAATGAAAAACATATTCATATCCTGTCATAATATCGTCTATAAAATCTCATAACATTATGTCCAAGATATGAGCCAAAATAACTAACGTATCATAGCTTTCTAGACGATTTGACACACCCATTCTAAATATCCAAGATCCAAAATACAATAACCAAAAAGATATTCAACCCTTATCGTTGGCCCAACCTCTTCTAAGAACTTTGGAGATGAATCTGGAGCGCATAAGAATCTACTTCTAACTACTAAAAATCTGTGGAAGAGATTTTTGGAAAGGGGGGTGGGTGGTTGTGGACACATATATAATAAAGAGGGAACAGTAAAAGGGTTGACATTATATATATATATATATATATATAATCTTATTACCCATATCAATAATTCAACATTTCTTTATCTTGTATCAATTCGTAAATCTCAATTAGTTATCAATCAAAATTTCTGATTACTCATAACAATTACCTTTGAACATATCATTTAAGCTAACCAATAAACTGTAGATTCCAAAAAACATCATGCAATACAAACAGAACATGTGAAAATGCGTTTTGGCGTCCGTGTGTGTTCCCTGTCGTTCATGCGTGTGCGCAGCTGAGGAATAAGTTGAACGACGCCGTTTTGTTTTTTTCCCTGACCCAACACTAGAAACGACGCCGTTTTGCTCCTCTCCTTCTTCAAAACAGACCCAACAACAACCTTCCTCATTCCTCTTCGTTTTTCTATTTGTTTTCCACTCAAATCCGACCCAAATCACTCCCTCTTGCTTCCACATTGTGAATCCTTCAATCTTGAGGTAAGATCATCATTTAGTTTTGATTTTTTGCTCCATTTTATACATTTTACTGCTTGATATTCTTGTTGAACGAAATGGGTATGAATAGAGCTAGGGCTCGATTTTGGGTGGATTTATAGCTTAATTTGAAGTTTTTCTTGATAGATTTAAGTGTAAGAATCATGGAAGAACATAGATTTATCTTAGTTTTGGAGGAATTCATGATTTGGTGAAATGGGTTAATTTGGTCCGAAATTGGTGGGGATGGTTTTGAACGATTTGTGATGATTTTGATGAAACTAATGATGGATTTTAACTTCTGGGACTGATTTTAGTTAGTTGGAATGATTGTGAAAATTGAGTTCCGCTCTGTTCGAAATTCAGGATATTTTTGAAAATAATTTTTCTGTCGCAGGGACTAAGGTTTAGTTGTCCATTTATTCTGAATAAATTGAGGGACTGTACTGGACATTTTTCATAATGGGTCAGATTTGTAATTTTATAAAAATATGTCATAGATTTGTAATTTTGGGAAAATTGTGGTTAATTTTGTAATTTTGATAAATTGGAGGTTTTATTCATAAATTGAGTTATTTGGGGGATTTATTTATAAATTCTAAAATTTTGGGACTTAATTATTAACTTTTGAGGTCTTAGGGACTAGATTGTAATTTTATGCAAGTCGGGGACTGAATCGTAATTTTACATGGATTTTGATTTTTGGGACGAGAGTGTTAGATCTTCGACTGAAATAGGTTTTCAACTGTCGTTTGAGTGTCCGAGTCTGCATTTGCATTCATGCATCTTCTGTATTGCCACAATCACCGTGTTTGACATGTTGGTCATATGCTTTTTTTCAGCTCAGTTCGATTTCTGAGGTGACCAGCCATTGACCGGTGGTCAATGATTCAGAGTTTGGCAGCTCGGCATCCAGGTGAGTGGATGACAGCTTCAAACACATAGACTGTCTCTTCAATTTATATGTTTTTGTTGTGCTATAACCATAGCATGTAAATTGAAATAATTAAAGGATTGAAAATCCTAAAATTTGGCCTACGTGAGGACTTGTCTGATTGGATTTGTTTTTGGAAAATTAATTGGGTTTTGGGAAAGAGTAATGATATTTTATCTTTGAAAGGTTTTGAACTTCTATCGAAGTTGAAATGTTTTGAGAAATAATATAAATTGATTTATAGTATATTTCTTTGGTACGATTATGAAATACATTTGAGACTTAGTTTTTGGTAAAACGTTGCCTGCTATGCATGTGGCTTGATTGTAAAATGCTTCCCTTTGTTTTTGAAATAAATAACTTATTTCAGTTATTTTAGAACTACCACTTGGATTTAGCCTTGAGGGCAATACGGTTTTAACTTGGATTTTGGATCCATCATGGGATACAACCTAGAGAGCTATCCCAGTACCTTAGGGTCCACATATATATTTCTGTGCCTTAGTGGCTATACACTCACCTTAGTGGCTATACGCACCTATGCGGCGTTACTTGCCTAGATGGCAACATGGTGCCTTTGTGGCACATCGATTGTTTCTGGGATTTCAAGAAAGCCAAAGGTTTTTGACTATTGTTTTGGTATTTGCGGAAAATCTAAAAAGGTTTTTGTACTTGGCTTTGGAAATTCTGATAACAAAAAGGTTCAATTGAACTTCATTTTGTTTTTAAGAAATTGCTAGATTATGATTCAGTTTGAAAATGATTTCAAAGATTTCGTTAATGCTCCCGATAGTATGTGTGCATGTATATGCTTTGTCTGCGAACGATTTCGAAATGATTTTGAAATGCTACTATGTACCTAGCGTGTATATATATATATCTTTTGTTATATCTGCATGCGATATTTTTGAAATGTTTTTCAAAACAGTCTTGTGAGGCACGTATGAGGCAATCTGGAGTATTATCCCTCACTGGGTTCTTACTGCCTTCCTTTTCTTTGTTTATTTCTGCTCCTATTATAGGTTGACTTCCCGCTCAGTGAGGCATTATTGATTTGACATGAAAGCCCTTTTAGTCGGGCCCCGTTATATGATTTATTAGATACTCCACACTGGGTTTCTATGGGTTTAGTTTTTGTTACTATTATTATTTCTATCATTTCAAATGTTTTTAATTTGAAATATTTTTTGCACTTAATATTATATATGTTTTGTTTTAATAAATAAGATTTAAACCTTTATTTGAATATGAATTTTGGTAAAAGTTCTACACTTTGAGGCTTGTGCAAAATGGGCCGAGCTCCCATAGACAGTTCACCTCGTATGCTGGTCATGATCTTGGTAATGGGTCGTGACAAAAGTGGTTTCAGAGCATTAGGTTCATATTGTCTGGGTCGGTTGTGGAGCTTAGGTATCTCTGATTGAGTCAGTTTGATTCGCCTCTGTGTGCTTTCTGACCTTATACGATACTTTGATATACGTTTCGGTACTGTGGTAATAGTTTGTAATCTGACATTTCCATGTACGCTTGGTTTGTTTGTTCTGCTCAGAAATGCATCATTGGCATAAGAGAGTTAGAGAGGCTGCTAGACAACGATTCGCCGAAGTCGCCAACCAGTCTGATGCGGATCAGTATGATTCGCGAGATATGCAGGAGGTTGTCGTTTCAACACCTCAGTCTTAGCCACCGCCAGTGGTTCAGCCGGACATTTTACTTACGTCCTTTAGCATGTTGAGCGATTTCTTCCTGGTCAGGCAGTTGGAGGTCAGCCAGCAGTAGCTGCTCTGACAGTTGCATCAGTTGTACCTGAGACTTATTCTAGTAGCCGTTTGATAAGGTTTTTGAAACTCGAGCCACCGAGATTTAGGGGCAAGATGGGGGAGGACCCACAGAATTTTATCATTGCATTAGAGCGTTATTTCGATGCTCTAAGTTGCACTGATGACTCCGAGAGAGTCAGATTTGCGACATTCCTTCTGGATGGTCATATAACTATGTGGTGGCGTGCTTTTCAAAGAAAGCGGAGTATCTCCTAGGCAAAGTTCAAGAATGAACTTATGTTGTCCGTTCTTCCTTGCAACATTAGAGATACGAAAGCAAATGAGTTCAACGCTTTTTTTCAAGAGGAAAGGATGATTGTGACTGAATATAAGGAAAAGTTCAGAGAACTTAGCCAGTATGAGTCAGAGGAGTGTCGTATTGAGGCATCATTAGCAGACAAATTCCTAAAGGGTTTGTTACATAGTTATGCCAGGGTGGTAGTGGTTCGAGAGTTGGGGACAGTAGTGGTTCGAGAGTTGGGGACATTGAGAGATTGATGAAGCCGCAAGAGAAATGGAATATATTGAAGAGAGACATTCAATGGAGACTCTCAGAAGGAGTAGGGCTGAGGGATCAGCGAGCCGCCATCAAAGCCAAAGTTTGAGTAGCCAATTTGGGCGGAGTTCCATGTTTTCCCTAGGGGTGCCAAATCAGTATGGAGGTAACTAGAATGTCAGTATGAGGCAACTGAGTAGTTACCCAGAATTTCAAGCTAGGGCTTCGAGCTCTAGAAGGGCAGGCAAAGGCCCAATTCTTTGGTGTAGTGCTTATATGAGAAAACATCTTGGGCAGTGTGGCAAACCAAAGCGTCACTGTTATCTCTGTAAGCAGCCAAGACACGTGATGGTTGAGTGTCCTAACTTTGGTATTTCTTCTATCCTTGTATTTTTGTATATGTATTCCTTTGAAATTCTATGAACTTTTGCGTACTTCGGCATAACTTCTTTTGAACTTCTATGCATCTTTGCATACTTTTGTTCGGGATCTTTTGATTTTTGTGTATGCTTGTATGCATTTCCTTTTGATTTCTGCACGATATCCATGTTTGTTGCAATATTCTTTTTGCTATGTCTGGTTAGTAGAATATTTTGTTGGGGATTTCTTGTTTTTTAGAATCAAGTGTAGTTGATTCGGTGACATAAGAATTTGTCAGTTTTCTATCCGATTATAAGTTTTGGTTTTTTCTAAGAATTTGGAGTATATGGTGGTGACTCAGACAATAAGTAAATAGTCTGTTATGAATAAGAAATGCAATTGACTTTGGTGTTTGATTAAGTCGTAAGGCTCAGAAACTGAACCCGTAAGACATACCAAGAGTGTGAGACTTCTCTGGAATGTCTTTCGTGGAAATTTTTGGGACTCTATTGTATGAACAATTGAGTTCTGATTGAAGTGGGACTGGGTGTACATTTAAAGTTGAAGGCTTCGTAAGGAGAATTGTATGGTAAGGGTAATCACTGATCAATGATGCTATAAGGTGTTTGGAGTTGTTTGTTAAGAAGACTAGAAGTTTCTTCTGAACAACTGAGTATCGTAGGAGAATTGTTCATGATTTTTCCTAGGATGATAACTTCTATGAGTTGGTGGATAAGTCTGGTGACGGTAGATGACAATCCACGAGGTTGGGTTGTGTTATGCATCGGAGTTGGATCCGTTAGAATTTGGGTTTGGATCCATGGTGTATGTAATAGTTTGGTGTTCATGGGAGTATGAATATTTGGAGTGCTAGGGGTATGACGATGAACCCTTGTACTACTTAGTTCCATTAATTTCGAGAATATTCATCATCTGGTATGGTGAAGAGTTCATTTAATGGCGATTGTAGTCATGATTATTCCTGTTATTGACGATGCTTGAACTTGAAATATTATGGAAAGAATCAGGAGATGGAATGTATCGGTATGACAACTATGGAGGAGTTATGAATAATATTTGGGGTTTGGATACCCGAAGAGTAGTTTCCTTTGGTACCTCAGGCTATCTAAGTTTGTAACGTCTGAATTTGTTGTGTTCCTTTGCTCTCTGTGGTTGCCAAAGGGTTAAATTTCAATGCCATATTTTAACCCGGGTGACTTTGTTAGGAGTCTTCTGACTCTCTTTCCTTTTACGTCGTGCGTTTGTCTGTCCGTTTGATAAGTGTTTGAGTTTGTCATATATGACATATAACTCTTGGGTTTTGAGAATGTGTACTTTTGACTCCGTGAGCCTTTGTATATGTTCTGGCATATCAGGTTTTTGTCATTGGGAATTCTGTCCCAGCTTCGCTCGATGCTCAGATACCATCGTTGGTCAAGATTAGACTCAATTTGTTCTTTGTTCAAGTGTTAGTACAAGTTCCTTTAGGACAACTTTTTGTTGAGTCGTGCATGAGTATTCGTATTTATTCGATTCTGTCAATCTGGGAATCTGTGCATTCTGTTTTGCATATGTACACTTTGGTATCCTTTGTCTCTGCATACCTTGCATCTATTTCTGCATATTTGGGTTCGAGTGAGTTGAGTTCTAGTTGACTCATGGTTTGATACTCTGTGATCTAACTATTGAACTTTAAGGGTATGATGTATCTTCGAGATTTAGATTTGATGCACTTTAAGGAGATTTTGAGTTCGACTAAGTTTGAGTGTTAGTTTATGCCTTGATAAGTTATGTTGAGAATTTGGGATTTGACTCTGATTTGGAGACTTAGGTTCCATTTCAGTGTGGATCTATTTTGTTTTGAAATTCGAGGACGAATTTCTTTTCAAAGGGGAGGTATGTAATATCCTGCATTTTTCCCGATTAATTTTTTTGGTAAAATTTTTTGTTAAATGAATTTTTATTTATTTCGTAATCAAAGAGATATATATTTTATTGGTTTTACAAATTTTGTTATGATCAAATTTGTTGACTTTTATAGATTAAAATTATTATTTTCAAATTGTCTTAGTAATGCAATATTTTGTTTAATTTTGATTAATTATTTCGGTAATTTTTCCGTCAAATTTCAAAATTTATTTTTGAAATTTGAAGAGTCAATTTTGGATTTTAAATGTTAATTGGGTGATTAATGAGTTTTTTTGAAGTAGTTAAAGTTGATATATTAAATGGAATTTGGTAGAAATTGGAAGAAAAATTCAAAAGA
>CAODLS010148535.1:0-11029 GCA_948243855.1 Flueggea neowawraea | reverse complement strand
TATGGTTTTACTATCAAGTCACGTACTTGATGGCATAAAGAAGAATAAACTATTCATGGAGTTTTATCTTCATAAAACAATATTTCATATAAATGAAATGCCTCTTTATTAAATAATTGAATGACAATGAACATTAATGATTAGACTAGGGCACACTCAGCAAAGGCCTAGATGGAAACATAAATCATTGTGTATATGTAAACCCAATGCTATGTATGTAAACAATATTTCCATCTAAGCATAACCCAATGCTATGTATGTAAACACTCAAGTTTTTTAAACTATACTATGTATGTATTGTGTATATTTATATATACACCTTTTGCATACCTGGATATGGTAGTTTTCCAATGGTTTTCAAACCAGTCTTTATAAGGCACGTATGAGACAATCTGAAATGTTGTCTCTCACTGGGTCTAACCCCTTTGTTTTTCTATGTTGCCTTGTTTCCATCTTGCAGGTTGATTTCGACTCGGCAACCTTTTGGCATCTTCACCTAAAGAGGCACCGATATTTTTGGTTAGTGGTGCCCTATTGGCCGGGCTACTTATTTTGTTTTAGAGCTTCACACCGAGATACTATTGGGTTACGGAGTCTACTTGTTTTGCTTTTTGGGTATTTGGATTTGCAATTTTATCACTCTGTATTGATTCCATATATTTTGACACTTGATATATTTTATTATCATATATATATATATATGATTTCCTCATAAACGATTTTATAAACAATGTTTTAATACATTGTTTACATGGTTTCTGAATCTTTGAGGCTTGTACGAGATGGACCGGGCTTTCACAAACTGTTCGCCTCGTACGCCGGTCATGGTCCGGAAACGGGTCGTGACAAATGTGGTATCATAGAACTAGGTTTCATATAGTCTGGGTTCAGTGTGGAGCATAGGTATCTTTGATTGAGTCTGTTTGATTTGTCTCTGTATATTTTTTTACTTTCGTTCTGGTACTGTGACGGTTACATGCATGTTAACACTTGCGTACGATTGTTGCTTTGTTTGTAGATATGGATCCTCCTCGCGGCAGATGTCACAAATAGAGGCCAATGGAGGCCTAGACATGTGCTAGTAGAAGCTGCCACTCAATTGGTTGTCAACCATTATGATGTGGCTAGTGTTCTAGAGGTTGCGGCACCAGCACCACAGCCACCACCTGCAGGTTCGATGGATGTCTTTGAGCGGTTTATGCAGGTTCTTATCCGTGTAAAGGCTCTTTTGGCCGAATAGGCTGCTAAAGGTCAGCCAGTTCTGCCACTGGTTGCAGCACCGCCAGTTCCTCCACCCCTAATGGAGGCAGTTGAGCCTGCACTTGTTGTAACCCGCAATCTGACACTGAGGCTCGTCTTGCTAGATTTTTGGGAAGTTGGGAAAGGATTCCCAGGATTTCACATACACGGTGGAGCATTGCTTTGAGGTTATGGATCTCACTTATGATGCTGCGAGGGTTAAATTGGCATCATTTTTGTTGGATGGCCGAGCCGCTAGATGGTTGCAAGATCAAAGATCTCGCAGGGTATTTTTTTGGGAGGAGTTCAAGCTTGAGCTCACTTTATTTGTTCTTCCTCGGAGTGAAAGGGATATGAATGCACACCAGTTCAGTGAGTTTCATCAGGAGCCTGGGATATTTGTGAGTGAGTATGAGGACCGATTCAGGGAGCTGAGCAAATATGCACCTGCAGAGACCCATAGTGAGGAGGCCTTAGCAAGGAATTTCCTGAATGGGTTGATACTAAAGATTAGGAGAATGGTAGTGACCTAGAGGTTGACCACAGTTACACAGATTTTAGAGGCTATGAGGGGTATGGAGTATCAGGATGAGTGGCAATCGAAGGAGCCCAAAAGAACAAAGACGAAGGGTACATCTGATGGTCAATTGGGTTATGGCCAGAGTAGTCAATCTGAGCAAAGGCATAAACATTCTTCTAGGGGCCAAAGGTAGGGTCAGGATTCCCAGAGTAGTAGTATAGTACAACCAAATGGGCATGCCAGATCATAGAGCACAGAAGGCTTATATGCACCTTGTGAGACTTGTGGGAGAAGACATCCTAGTACTTGCCACAAGGTTGCAGGTCTTTATTTTCATTGCAGGCAGCCTGGGAACAAGGTTATTGAGTGTCCTCTGAACCATGGTTTAGGTTCACAGTCAGTGTAGTTGGTAGCGAAAAGTTCAGGCGCTGCTAGTACTGGTGCTGGCAGAGGCGTAGACAGAGGCACCCTCAGGTTCAAGAGCCTGAGCCAGTTTAGGCAGGGGTAGTGGTTGTGGATAGGCCAGACCAAATAGTTCTGCTACAGGTGGCAGGCCCGAGTTTATCATTTGACTCGCCAGGAGGTGCAGACCTCCAATGTCGCAGTGACTAGTACATTACTCATCTCCCGTTCTTCTGCTTATGTTTTATTTGATTTTGGTGCATCTCACTCATTTATCATGCCTTAGTTTGTTGAGCATACTAGGTTAGTTGTGCATCTGTTAGCTAGATTGCTAAAGGTTTCATCACCTTTGGGTAAGGTTGTGGTTGACTCTGAGGTCCAAGACTGCGTGATTGCCTTTGAGGGGCACGAGTTGACTGTCGATCTTAGAGTATTGGGTGTGGAAGAGTTTGATGTGACACTCGGCATTTATTGGCTTTCAAATTGGCATGCTACCTTGGATTGTTTTGCGAAGAAAGTATGCTTTTGACCTCCGGATCAGAGTGAGTTCTGCTATCAGGATAAGTGGGACAGTGTTGTCCGAGTGTATGTATCAGTTGTTAGAGGCGAGCGGATGATTCACTGTGGTTATGAGGCGTACTTAGCTTTTGTACTCACGAGCCACATAGTTCGAAGTTGAGTTTAGAGGACGTACCTACAGTACGAGATTTTTCAAATGTGTTTCTCGATGAGTTACCAGGACTTCTGCCTGAGCGCGAGATTGAGTTTTTCATAAGGTACAGCCTGGTACCGATCCGTTAGCGATTTCACCGTATCGGATAGCACCAGCAGAGTTGAAGGAGCTGGAGGTTTAGTTGAGAGAGTTGTTGGAAAAAGGATTTGTTAGACTGAGTGTCTCATCTTAGGGTGCTTCGGTGTTATTTGTTAAGAAGAAGGACATGAGCCTTCGTATATGTATTAATTACCGACAGTTGAGCAAGGTGACGGTGAAGAACTGATATCAGCTTCTAAGGATAGATGATCTATTTGACCAGTTGCAGGATGCGCAATGGTTTTCTAAGATTGACTTGAGGTCGGGATATCACCAGCTGAGGATCAGGGGTGAAGATATTCTAAAAATAGCTTTTTGAACTAGGTATGGTCACTGTGAGTTCCTTATGATGTTGTTCAGTTTGACTAATGCACCAACGACATTCATGGATTTGATGAACAACGTGTCCAGACCATACTTGGATCGGTTTGTTATTGTTTTCATCGACGACATTCTAGTGTACTCAATGAGTATGAAAGAGCACGAAGACCACCTAAGGTCAATCTTGCAGACTTTGCGAGAGCATCAGCTATATGCAAAATTCTCGAAGCGCGAGTTTTTGCTTGATCAGGTGACATTTCTGGGACACATGGTATCTAGAGATGGGATCAAGGTGGATCCAAATAAGGTAGAGGTGATACTACTCCACTAGGAGAGGTCTAAGTCTATTACTGAGATTTAGAGTTTCCTTGGCATGGATAGGTACTATAGGAGGTTTATCCAGGATTTTTCCAAGATCACAACTCTTATGACTCGGTTGATGCAAAAGAGAGTTAAGTTCATTTGGTCTGATAGGTGTGAGGACAGTTTCCTAAAGCTGAAGAGATGTTTAACGAGTGCACCAGTGTTGGTTTTGTCAATAGGTTCTGGAGGATTTGTAGTGTATTGTGATGACTCAAGGGTTGGTTTGGGTTGTTTGTTGATACAGCATGGTAAGGTGATTGCCTACGCCTCGAGACAGCTCAAGAGGCATAAGCAAAATTACCTGACACATGACTTAGAGTTGGCGGCAGTTGTGTTCGCACTCAAAATTTGGAGGCATTACTTGTATGAAGAGACTTTTGAGATCTTTTCATATCATAAGAGTTTGAAGTATATTTTCAGGCAGCGAGACATGAACTTGAGGCAGAGACGTTGACTGGAGTTACTAAAAGATTATGATTGTTTTATATCATAACATCCAGGCAAAGCGAACGTCTTGGTCGATACTTTGAGTAGGAAGTCGATGGGGAGTTTAGCTCACATCGAGGTTGATAGACGATCAACAGTCACAGAATGGCAGAGATTAATGGACAATGGAGTCAAGTTACAGTTTGATGACTCTGGAGCTCTGTTTGGTCACGTTGACGCGAGACCTATACTGTTGGATTGTATTAGAGAGTCTCAAAAGGAGAATTATGAGATGCAGAGTTTGATTCATAAATTTAAATCGTATGGTGTACCTGGGTTCATCTTTGATAACTCAAAAGTCCTTTGGTTTGGGTTGAGGTTGTGTGTACCATCGTTTGATGGATTACGCGAAGAGGTTATGACTGATGGTCACAGCTCCACATATTATGTATACCCGGGGTATATTAAGATGTATTGGGATCTTCGAGAGTCTTATTAGTGGCCAAGGATGAAGAAGGACATAGCTGAGTTTGTTAGTCGGTGTTTGACCTATCATCAGGTTAAATTTGAGCACCAGCGTCCTTCTAGGCTGATGTAGCAATTACCTCTTTTGGAGTTGAAGTGAGATCGTATTACGATGGACTTTGTAATGAGGTTACCTAGGAAATCCTTTGGGTATGATTCCATTTGGGTAATCGTGAACTGATTGACGAAATTGGCACATTTTCTGTCTGTCAAGACAACATATGGAGCAGCATAGTTGGCAAAGTTATATGTTGACAGGATTGTCTGTTTATATGGAGTGTCAGTCTCTATAGTGTCTGACAAAGGACCATAATTTACTTCGCAGATTTGGCATAAACTGCAGGAGGAGCCAGATCCTCGATTGGATTTTAGTACAACATTTCACCCGCAGATCGATGGTCAGTCCGAGCATACTATTTAGACTTTGGAGGATATGTTGAGGGCATGCGCTGTGGATTTTGGTAGGAGTTGGGATTCTCACTTGCCATTGGTAGAGTTTGCGTACAACAATTCGTACCATTTGCGCATCGGGATGGCGTTTTATGAGGCATTATATGGTAGAAAGTGTAGATCTCCCTTATCTTAGGCCAAAACCAGTGAGAGAGAGCCTCTAGGACTAGATCTTATTTTGGATACTACCGAGAAAGTGAGACTGATCCAACAGAGGATCTAGACTGCTCACAGTCGCTAAAAGAGTTACGCTGACGTGAAGCACAGACAGTTAGAGTTTGGGATTGGAGACCATGTATTCCTCAAAGTATCACCAATGGAGGGTGTCATGAGATTTAGGTACATTGGTCAGTTTGAGATCATTGGTCGAGTTGGGATCGTTGCGTATGAGTTGGCGTTGCCATCTCAGTTTAATTTTGTTCATCCAGTGTTTCATATATCACTTTGAGGAAGTATGTTCCCGATCTATCCCACGTTCTGGCACCTCAGTCTGTGGAGGTCCGATCCGACTTATCTTACGATGAAGATCTCGGTGAAGCTAAGAGGACATTGCTTCGGTGAAGCTAATATGGAGGCATCATTCTGTTGAGGAGGCCACTTGGGAGGCCGAGGAGGTGATGCGGCGCAGATATTCACAGTTGTTCGACTCAACTGATTCTTAGGTCAGTGCATTGTTTATGTCCTTGCATCTATGTTTCTGCATTTCATTATTCTCTTTGCCATTATTGTTTTTGTCTATGCCTTCGTCATCTGTGATTCTGTATGACCGTAATGATCCTTGTTTCTACATGTTTATGTTTCTGTATCATCATTTTAGAACATTTGTGTGTTGGTTAGCTAGCCGAGGGTTAGTTGAGCATTTTTTATTTGGGTTTTTGTTATGGAGACTTAGGTCGATCTTGGTTGGATCTATTTATTTTGAAATTCGAGGATGAATTTCTTTTGAAGGGGAGTATGTAATACCCCGTACTATTCTGATCGGAATTTTGTAGCATTTCGTGTGGTTTTGAGTGATTTTGGGATGAGGGGAACCTCGATTTTTGAGTTGGGAATCACTTGGATGCAATCTGCTTGTGTAGTGCATGTTAAAGGTCATTTACATGCGTTGAAAGGGGTTCTAAGAACGTTGATCGACGTTGGAGATGGACCGTGAACGTGCGTTTAACGTCATTTAGGCATGAGCCGTGAATGAGTGGAAAGTTCTACGTGCATTGCATGAGGTGGAACATACGTTGATTTTGGATCTGAGAATGAGGAATCACTGATCTACCGTCTACGTGCGTTGTAGATGGTATAACCCACGTAGAAGAGAGACTACATGCATAGCAAAGGTACTGCGCAAGTAGGTGTACCTTTCTGTGTGGTTTTAAGTGAAATGCTGAGTGTCGATTTCATAGGTCTATAAATACCTCCACCTACCTCTCTTTCTGTCATACCTCACTCCAACCACCATATTACACTCTC
The DNA here is from genome assembly GCA_948243855.1 of Flueggea neowawraea. Classification (NCBI taxonomy): domain Eukaryota; kingdom Viridiplantae; phylum Streptophyta; class Magnoliopsida; order Malpighiales; family Phyllanthaceae; genus Flueggea; species Flueggea neowawraea. The sequence goes on along the minus strand of CAODLS010148535.1, from coordinate 4,508 downwards.
ATTTAATTCTCTCTGTCTCTTTTCGCTTCTCATTGCTTCCACTCCGGTTTGTAAGGAAATAATCATTCTTTAATCCCTTCTTCTCCCATTTTGTTCACGATTGGAGCATCAAGGGTTTTTAGGTCGAAATGGGTGATTCATCTGATTCTTGATTTTCTGTTGGAAGGAAGTTTGAATAACGTTAGATTATGGACGTTAAAGGATTGATTCATAAGATTTAGTTCCAGTTTTGATAAGTCTTGGTGTTTGTCCGAGATGGGTCTATTTGAGCTAGGGTTTTGATGATTTCTTTTCTTGATTTGGAGTTTTTTCTGTTATATCTTGATGGATGAGAGTTAGAAATACTTGATTCATGCTTGATTTTGGCATATTTGACGAGTTGGGTATATGGGTTAAGGTTAGGATGGATTTCCATGATTTTTGGGGAAATGGAGTTGTTTTTGATGATCTAAGTATGGGTTCATGTTATTGGGGTTGAAATATACCAAATTGGGTGTTTAGACCCAGTTTCTTTCGGTTAAATCGAAAGTTGGGCTATTTGTGTAATTTGCCCATGAGGACTAGGTGGGATATTTGTCATCTATGTGCCAAAATGTGATTTGGCATAATTGGGTATGGGAATGTGATGGGGTGTCTGACCTGCATATACACTCATTTTGGTACAGCCACGGTACCAGTGTCTCATTCGTTATTGTTTTTGATACGTTATTATTTTTGATATTTTGTTTCAACCTCCTGCCTTTGTCAATGGGATCAACCACCTGTCAGTAGTAACGGGTCTTAGAGCTTGGATGTAATACCCCATCTATTTTTGACCAATTATCTATAGCATTTCGACCAAGTTGGACAAAGTCTCTGGTGGAACGTCAATTGATTTCGAATAATCTTAGTTCAATTCCAATTTGAACCTCAAATGATTGAGGTGATGTTTGGGTATTTTGAGGTATTTGAGAATGTTTAAGGATGTTATCCATAGAAGTTTGGGTGTTGCTAAGTCCCGACGGCGATAGGAATTAAGATTTTATGTTTGGGATGCGGTTTTGCGCGTGTTAAGGTGAGTTGGAGCTCAACAACACGCGTTGTAGGGTTTATGTTCTCGTAGATCATCGTTGAGATGGATCATGAAGGTACATAAGGCTTCCTGTGTGCATTGGAGTGGCTCTGCGCACATTGAACGTCGTCTGGGTGTAAACCATGAGCAAATGAAATCGTCTACGTGCCTTGTACACGTAGTATGCATGTTGTTCTTCAGGTAGTCTAAGTGCGTTGTAGAGGAGTCTGTGCACGTAGAAGTTGACATGGGTTTGAGCCGAGAGTTACTGAGCACCGTCTACGTACGCTGTGTAAGCATCCGTATTATTTAATTTATTTAATTTTCGAAATAAATCTTCTGTATGAATTTCAAAACGCTTTGTAGAAAATATTCTTTCTGGATTTAAGAATGTTTTCTAAATAGCTATTTTGTTCTGGTCTGAAAAGAATGAATGTATTTCTGCGATTTGAAATATTTTTTGAATAAATATTTTTGTCTGGAAACTTGAAATAGCGTTTATACTTCGCTATGTTTTCGGTAAAAACATAACAATATGTGACACCTAGCTACGAGGTAGCGTAACCTTTGGTATACCAATGCCCTGTCAAGGCCCCAGTTACCAGGGTTAAATGATAGCTGTGAGTCCAGTCAGACCACATACTCTGTCTGATCTATTGGGTGGCTTTACCACACTTCTAATATCTGTCTGTATCTGGTCTCATTGAGTTGGATTTCTGTCAGAAAATGTTTTCATCTGAAAATAATTTTTGTCTGAAAATGCTTTCGTCTGAAAATGATTTATGTTTGAAAATGTTTTCGTCTAAAAATATTTTGAAAATCTCTGTCTGTAAATATTATGAAAATATTTTGTCTGAAAATAAATTTGGAAATTTTATGTCTGATGCTATTTTGGAAAAATGAAGACAAGTCTTGTTAAAACTTTTGAAAGGAAATAGTTTTGCTATTTCATATTTTGAAAACTGAATATGTTATTTGGAAAAGTATTTTTACATATATGTACCTTATTTGTCGTATGTCTTGTTTGCGAAAGTTTTCGAAAATAGTATTATTCAGTATATAGTATATATACGTACGTATACTTATATCTGCATACGATGTATTTTGAAATTATTTTCAAAACGGTTTTTGTGGGGCCTAAAGCTGCTCTAGAGTGTTATACCTCATTGGGTTTGACCCCCCTTTCTTTTCTTGTTCTTTGTCTACTTCTTCTTTTAGCTACTTGTAGCGGTTGCTGATCTTCCGCGCTCAGTGAGGTGTTTTGTCAGCAGTGAGTGCCTTATTGTTCAGGCTCGACTTTTAGTTCTGTTAGATGCTTCACATACCGAGTAGTGGGTTATGGCCTGTATTTGAATTTGAAATGTTTTAAATTATTTTATTTATTTATATATGTGTTTATGCTTTTATGTTACTAATATTTGTTAATATTATTTCAAAACTTATTCTATTAAAACAGTTTTAATTTGGCTAATAAACTGCATTTGGGTATTAATTCTGTACTCTGAGGCTTGTGCAAGATGGGTCGGGCTACCATAGACGGTTCGCCTCGTACGCCGGTCACAACCCGATTTTGGATCATGACATTGGACATCCAGGTGAGTGGATAATAGCTTCAGGCACACAGGCTGAGTCTCAAAACTGTTACATTTTTTGATGTGTCTAATACATAATTGAAACATGACTAACCTAAGAGTTGGTTAATTAAATAATTTGATTATGTGAATAAATATTCACCACTTTGTTTTTGAAAAGTTTACGTATATATATATGTTTTCGACTATTTTTGATGCTGAGTGCATACTATGTTTTTAGATATTATGATTTTTTATTATGGGATACCTTCACTACGGGATTCATAGCCTTTGGTATACCAAGTTATGATATGACTCAGCTATCGGGGTTGACGATAGCCATGTTGCCCCTGTACGGCACATGATTTGTTATTGGATTAGTGGCAAAGTCCACAATCACTATTGCGGTGGTAGAGTGGCACAGACCAAACCACGATTGTTATCAGTCCCATAATATGTATACATTGTTTTTTACTCTGATACTAGTACTATCGTTTTTGCCAATGCGCATATGATTGCTTTGGATGTAAACATTTGCGAAATGTGTTTCTAAAACTATACTATGCATGTATAGTGTATATTTATATATACACATTTTGTATACCTGCATGCGGTAGTTTTCCAATGGTTTTCAAACCAGTCTTTGTGAGGCACGTATAAGGCAATCTGGAGTGTTATCCCTCACTGGGTCTGACCTCTTTCTTTTTCTATGTTGCCTTGTCTTCATCTTGCAGGTTGATTTCGACTCGGTAACCTTTTGGCATATTCACCCAGTGAGGCATTGATATTTTTGGTTAGTGGCACCCTCTTGCCCGGGCTACTTCTTTTGTTTTAGAGCTCCGCACTGAGATGCTGCTGGATTATAGAGTCTACCTGTTTTTGGTTTTTGGGTATTTAGATTTGCGATTTTATTGCTCTGTATTGATTTCATATATTTTGACATTTGATATATTTTATTATCATATATATATGATTTCCTCATAAACGGTTTTATAAACAATATTTTAATAAATTATTGGTATAGTTTCTGAATCTTTGAGGCTTGTGCAAGATGGATCAGACTTCTACAGATGGTTTGCCTTGTATGCCGGTCATGGTCCGAAAACGGGTCGTGACACCTAACATGTTTCTTTCTTCATTTTCATGCTTTAAACACATTTTGAATCATGCAACGAAAGTGACAGTTTGGAGAGTTGGACATGATATTGAATGATGTTGTTGAAATGGATATTAGAGGATAATAGATCAAGGTAGATAGAACCTAGAAACACTTAGATTTAGTTTGGTTATTAAAGATTTGAAGTCGTCTTTAAATGGGTTAGCTTTGGTTCAATTTTTAATAGATTTAGGAAGATTTGATGTTTCTTTTGCGGATTTGAAGATAGATTCATGTTTATAAGGTTATTTGGGATTGATTTGGACGTCTGGGAATGCCAGATTTTAATCGATATTGATTTTAGGGTGTTTTTTAATAGATTTATATCGCAATGACTAAAATGATAATTTTTGAATGTTTGAGGTCAGATTTGAGAATTTTGACTAGTTGGAGGATTGATTTGAAATTTTTAAAAATTTTAGGGATTAATCTATAATTTTTTGAGGTCTTGGGGACTAAAGTGTAATTTTACAAAATTTAGGGAACTAAATTGTAATTTTACAAGATACTCGATTTTCGAGATGAGAGCTTTAGATCTTCGATTTGTAAGGTTAGCATAAAGAGCTACTTCTTCATCCTCCTCATCCTATTCTTCCTCCTCTTCATCACTTGTAGCTTCCTTAGCTTTGAAAGCTAAGTTCTTCTCTTTTGATTTAGCTTTGGAGTTTCTACTCTTTAATACAATCTCATAATTTATGAGAGAACCAATCAATGCACTAAACTCCATTTT
>CAODLS010148518.1:0-20876 GCA_948243855.1 Flueggea neowawraea | reverse complement strand
AGAAGTACAATTTCCAATTGTTGTCCAGCAGGGATAACAGGACTGTGTCTTCCTTTCAGATTTACATGTCCGAATCGAAACCATTACTTGTTCTGGGATTCAATTCATCCAACTGAAGCGGTAACCTACATTATCGCCAGGAGAGCATACAATTCTTCGGACCTGACCCACACCTATCCGATGAATATATGTGACCTGGTTCGATCAAACTGATGTGTGCCTCAGGTCGCCATGGGAAGAAATTTGTGCACATGTTTGTCTTATTTGATGTTGAGAGAGGAATTTGTACTGTTCGTTGTGTTTTAAGATTTATCCATACTGTAGATGATAAATGGAAGCCATCATAATGCATAAAAAAAAATAGAAATATGCGTATGGTGACTTGAGCATTCACTTAACGAATTATCAATTTAGTTGTCAAGTATGCATGATTCCTGGACGCAGTTGCAAGGATTACATAAAAGTCAAGGAGTACTTGTAATAGAGATTGAATTTGATACGTGACCGGATAGTCTTGGAAAGAACCCGTTCATATGGATTTATTGAAGAACCACACGTGGATTCAAAATCGTATTTTACCCATTTTGTTTTAATCTTTGATACTCCCTTGCTTCACAAAAATAAATTACCTTTCTTTTTTAGTTTATTTCAAATTATAGTTTTTTTTCTTTCTAATACTAATAATTATGTTATATTGTACTAAATTACTCATACTTAGATGTATAGTAAATTGCATCATTAACTACTCATTGAATAATTATAAGAATATTTTTGAAAAATTCTACTAAAATTAATAATTTCAACTAACTTTTTTAATCTATGTAAAAAACAAACTTGTCTATTAATATAGGACGGAGGGAGTATATTTTTCCCCAAAATCTTTAGGAAATATTAGTATTTTGTCTCTGAGGTTTGATGAATTCTACAACTTTGTCCTCGTATTTTGAAAACCATAGTAATTTAGCCCTCGCATTAATTAGGGTTAGACGACCCCAATTCCTAATACTGTACCACTATCTCACGGAGTATGGTGCTTGATTGCATGTGGAGACCTAACTCCTAACAAACTACCGGTTTCGTGTTTGGTATTCCTTAGCTGAGAGTTTCTTGAAGTCAATGATCCAATAATATCTGTTATTAAATCAAAAAAGAGATATGATACCTTGTATATTATTGTGGAAAGCGAGTACCACATCAAGCTTAAATTAAAAAAAATTAATGGTAACAAAGTTTTTTTTAAATAGTTATTAAAGTTATAATTGAGGAAAAAGATGTACCGTTTTAAACACATTTATATACAGATTTTGAGGAAAATATGTGTAATTACATTAAGAGAGGGTAATTTATAAAATTGGTCATCCAGCCCATTCCAAAAAATTTGTCAAGTAGTAAGAATATCCGTAAAATGAATTTTCTAAGAGGCTAGACTCTAGAGTAATATAGGCCACTGAAAATCATTTTGTTTGCTCTCGTTAGAATTAATTCTCAATTCTTTAGTGCTAAAGTTAACTTTTGTATACATTATTCATATGGTGAGGCCAAAACAAAATTTGTGTGATGAAATTTGATACAAAAAGAGTGCAATTTTTAAATTAGTTGAAGAGATATATATTCAGGAGATTTGACAAAAAAAAATTCAAGAATAATTCAACGATAAAAAAAACAATTATAAGATGTTAGACAACTAATACATAATCAGATTGAATCAAGAACTCACACTAATTAAAGGGAAAAAATCGTTATCTTTTTAACATATCACATGTTGAACTTAAAATTTTTTTCAAAAAATCGCACTATAATCCACTACTCGTCACTAATTTTCAAGACCCGCAGGAACCATTCTTCTTTGCCTATTCTCATAAAATACCTTCAACCCATTCTCTTCTTTGTCTAGAAATTGTTAGTAGTAGTTGAAGTCATCAATTTCACCTTCCTCGCCAATGGCACACAAAAGGATCAAGCAGTGGCTGGTGTCTGGTTTGTTTTTGGAAATACTCTTGTTGAAAACTTGTGTCCAAACAGAACCAAAAGTGCCTTGTTTTTTCATTTTTGGTGACTCTTTGGCCGACAATGGAAACAACAATTACCTTGTAACCTTCTCTAAAGCTAATTACTATCCTTATGGGATTGACTTCCCGAATGGAACCACCAGAAGGTTCACCAATGGCCGAACCACAGTTGATATAATTGGTTCGTCCGGTCTAATATAGTATGCTTTATTTCGTATAATTGTTAGTTCAAATGTAACCTTTTCTTTTTCTTAATTCGCAGCGGAGACGTTGGGTTTTGACAGATATATTCCATCATTTGCAACGGCTATGGCAACCGGCGACGTGTCGATTGGTGTTAACTATGCATCTGCTTATGCTGGAATTCGCACGGAGTCCGGCAAGCAACATGTAATTAATTATTCTACGCACATATCATTCTTCATTCGTCCTGCAAATATTGACTTGTTTTTCTTTTACATTTGCCAATTTAATTTTGTGAGACTCATATTTGCGGCTTTAGTTATGGTGCTAGATATTGCTTTAGAGTCAATAGCCCAAATTCAATTTTAAAAATTGTAACTTACATGGACCGTCTTCGTCATCTATCATCTCATTAATTGATGTGAACGGCTCAGATTAGTTGAAATTTTAAAAATTGATGGTTTGGTTGGTACATGGTAACATGTAGCATTTTCATAGCATTTAAAAAAAAAATACTTGTTTGTAGCAAAACAACATTTTTCCTCTCAATACATCTATGCCCACCAACAATTTCAAATGTCTAGTTATGGGAAGTTGCAATTTTATCCTTATTGGGAGATTCCCATTTATAAATAATTTTTCTTTATTTTAAAATGTAAAGATATTTTTAGAATTTCATAAACAACAATAACAAACAAAAATGCTTACGTTATTATTAATTTTTACAATTATAAAATACAAAAACTCTTATATACTATATGCTAAATACAAAAAATGTTGTGCCGTTAAACATAAAATATAATTAGCTGTTGCTAAGAGTTGAATTTATTGTGTTTTGTGTGTCAGGGTGACAACATTAGCTTCAACAAGCAGATAATAAATCATCAGATTATCGTTTCAAAATTAGCTGGAATGCTAGGAAGCGTCGACGTCGCGAAAGATTATCTAAACAAATGCTTATATTCAGTTGGAGTTGGCGGTAATGACTACATAAACAATTACTCCTTGTCTAGTTACTCAACAAGCCGTCCCTATAATCCTGATCAATACGCCACTGTTCTCATTGCTCAATATTCTTCTCAATTAAAGGTTAGTAATGTTTACAAGTTGCAGATCTCTTTTGTTATCTTTTTTTTTTTTTAAATATCAGAAGGAATTATAAATCAATTTCTTACAAAAATTGATTAGAAAATACTCTTTCTATAAAAATTTTGGAAAAAAGTTGCTGACAGATAATGTCCAGGATAGTTTTATGCGGGGTTGAAGATGACACGTCGTTATCAGTTTCCATTTCTTCACTCAACTTTTTTTTCAATTTATTTTGGTCATTCGACTTCAATTTATTTATTATTATTATTATTATTATTATTATTTCAATTGATTTTCATTAGAGATCAAATTCTTAAAGTTGAAAAGGACTCTAGTACCACTGGGCTATAATTATATTAGTCAATTTAATTAATCACTTGATACTGTTCCTACTTTCCATTGAATTATAGTAACGATATGATGTATCTGAGACTAGTTTACCTTAATTGGCAACAAAAATTGTGCAGACACTGTACGATCTTGGAGCAAGAAAGATGGTGTTGAATGGACTGGTACAATTAGGGTGTACTCCTTATGCAGTCTCCACATTTGGCACCAACGGCTCCTCATGTGTAGACACCATTAACAATGAGGTTCACATTTTTAATTCAAGACTTAAATCACTCATTGATGAATTCAATTTTAAGTTTCCTGATGCCAAAACTATCATGATCAACACCTATGGAATGTCTTTATCAGGTCCAATTTATCCACTGTACTTTTTTATGACTCATTTTATTTTTCTTGACAAGTCATTTTATTTACTTGAAAATGATCGAATTATCGATTTTTTAGCATTAAAGTTAACTTTAATATTAATGAATTACAATTGACTAAGTGTAGAGATAAATTAAGAATGGTTGTGGATTACAACGTATGGACGGGTTATGCGCCGTGAACCGAACTCCATACCAGAACAGAAATGAGTATGCATTTTTTGACGAAATACATCCAACTGAAGCTGTCAATCGAATTACTGCAAATAGATCCTACACTGCTTTGAACACATCTGACGCCTACCCATTTGATGTTAGCCATTTGATTGCGATGTAATGTGTTTACATTATTGTTCCACTCCTGCAACGTCAAGGAATGAAGTTTTTCAATAATACTTGACCATGTAATGTAAGACCACTACAGAGCATAAACGGTTGCTATTTTATTATTTTTTTAAATACTGACTATTTGTATAAAATTTTATAAATGAATATAATAATTGAGTTTTTATTTGTGCACAAGTTAGAGCATCCATAACGCAGGCTTAATGCCCTCATTTGATGTTGATGTGGATTATCCTTTGGTGAAGTGCATCACAGCAGGTGGAATCCACTGAAAAGTTGGACGGAAATTTTGTAATTTAACATAGATAATTTGGTAAGCTAGCTTAAATAGAACTAAGCTAAAGTCGGACGGTTGTGTATCTATGCTAGTGAACGACTCTCACCAATATATTAACTACAGTTCGCCTTACCACATAGGCAAACAAATTAGCATTGAATTCTTAACGATCGGTTGTTAGTCCTGTTTAGCAAATTGTTATGATAGACAATCTTCTTCTGTTTTTAGTTTTTAATTTGTTTAACCGTGACAAATTCTGAAAGTAAAATTCAGTTTCACCGTTAAAATTCTAAATATTTCGATATTTCAATATGGGCTAAGTCAAAGTAAAACCTACAAGACAACAATAAGGTTAGTTGAGGTTTTGAGAAAAAATTTTCGATACTTAAGTCAGTATAAATAGAATGCGAGTGAAGGGGGTGGGATGAAATGGTTTACCAGCGTGAAGGGTGAATTGGTGGGGAAACAATACAGTTTCAAGGTAGTGCAATGTGGTGCTTTGTTGCATTTGAAGAGTTGCTCATTAAAAGCATTTGAAGTACTTTGGGTAAGCACATAGCATTCCATATCACATCAATAATGAAAGTCTATCACTGTTCAAAATTCGAACCAGTTGTTGACAGGGGTTTTTACGCAAATCATACAAAAAAAAATCTTAATCTTTTTTTTTATAAATACCACATTTAAGTATATATAATGGATATCTATAATGTATAAAAAAATTTGTTATATTCAGAAATGTATACAGGACGTAGACATAATACTACTTTTGAGAAGCAAATAGTGCACATAATGTTTCTGAAAATTAAATAATGGGATGGTGATTTTTGTAAAATAAAAGGGAACGTATGCTATCATTTTCCCTTGTTGATAGCTAGAGCTGGACAAATTTGGCACAGCATGTATTCTTTTTAGGGCATGGGTTAAGAGCTTGACGCTGTGGATTAGGCTGAAATTTAATATTTTAAAATATTTTTTTTATTTTGTATAATAAATTAATTAATTTGGTGTGTTTGTTTGAGGTATATTTCAAATCTATCTCAATTTATTTTTAAAAAAAATCACACTCTTTCTCTTTTTTTACTATTCAATATACGTGTACAATTTGATAATTCAATCTACGCAAACGTTCAACTTAATTATTATATAAAACCATATATTTTTTGCGAAAAAATCTATACATTCAACTATAAAAAATATTATTTGATCTAAAAGTAATGATATTATCAGTATTTATCATTTTCTGATTAATATAATTACCAATATTATTAATTTTATAATGTTCGTAAAAATAAAATAAATAATTTTAGTCCATGGGGAAGAGGTGGACCGGCGACCCTACTGATAGCAGTTTAAAATAAAAAGGAAAATCGGCCGACTAAAATAGACTCCAGTACAATGAAATGTGATGAGTAAATTATTTTCCTTTCGTTTCTTGCTTGGACTGAGAATCCAACGTGGCTTCCATTTGTGTCGATCTGAAATGATTTCTGCTTTTATGCTTTGCTTTCGCTGTTTAGTGCCTTTTGGTTTGGTCAAAGCATAACATAGCAGGGATGCTCCATCTAAATCACCATAGTATAAAATAAAATGATTATTATCATTTGAGAGGCAAGCTTAGTTGGCACATTCTTGTTCTCACAAAACACATGCAAAAGTTGAGTAATTTATAGCTTTTCTCACAATCCCTTAACAAACTTTAGTTTTTAATATTTTAAGAATATACAAGCTCACAACTTTAGAATTTTATATTGCAACCAGAATGTCAATGCTACTATTTTATTCCAGTCTTAATTTTGTGATTCTTGTGTTAGTTTTCTATTTAATTCACTTCCTTCCACGACATTTCGAAGATGGTCACTTGCCTACTTTTTCAAACCAATTACATGATTTACAGTGTGTTCATATATTGACAATCATTTTGTGCTTCAGATTGTAATTTCACGTACTCAGTCTTCATCCTTTTCTGGTTCTGTTACCTTCATTTGGCTCTTGTAGTAGTGAATATGGCACTTCAGACACAACCATTCCTTTCGTTGGTTGTCCTGGTAACAGTTGCAATATGTTCAGGACATAACTATTTTGTCAATGGAGACCCAGAGGTGCCTTGTTATTTCATTTTTGGGGATTCATTGGTTGACGCTGGCAACAATAACAACCTTGATACCACTGCTAAAGTTGATTACTTGCCATATGGGATTGATTTCCCCGACGGTCCCACCGGACGGTTTTGCAACGGCCGAACCACGGCTGATGTATTCAGTAAGCTTTTTGTTCTCCTTAGTAACTTCTTAATACCACTTTCTTTAATTATAGATGATTACAGCTTTCTGTCTTACGTTTTGAGTGTTTCTTCAATTAGGATAGTGAAAACAGATTTGTGTGTATCCGAGGTCTTTCGAACAGAAAATCAGAATTTCAGATTATGTGCAAATTTCCATTAAAGCTAACTTTACATACAAGGAAGTCTAAAACCTGAAACAAACAAGCCTATTGTAAAATTTTAAAGTCATTTTCTTTTCAGTTTTGTTTCTAGTATTCGTGTATTACCTTATAAAATGCAAATATTTGAACTTGTCCAATTTGGCTGGCAGCTCATAGATGGACCGGTTGTTTTCATAAAACTATTCTGAAAAAAGTATTTGACTATCAAGTTAAGTTCCACATTACATGCTTTTGATCAGGTCAACTAGTATTAATAAATTAAATTTCCGCAACAAAGTTGTTAGTTTCTTATTCAAAATTTACTTGGTTTCCATGCACTTGAAAGAAGTTGAAAGTTTATTCAGTTCACAAAAAATGTTTTCTTGTGGAAATTTATACTTTATATCATGCTGACTGAATTATCTGGGTTACAGGTGAACTTCTGGGATTTGATAACTTCATTCCATCCTTTCTAAAGGCAGAAGGATCCGAAATCCTAAAAGGAGTGAATTATGCTTCAGGATCTGCAGGAATTAGAGCTGAAACTGGAAAAGCTCAGGTATAATTGTAGCTTCATCAATCAATTAAATTTTCATTCTAGTAAACAATGAAATTTTATAACAAAAACTATAAAATCTTTGTTGTAAGGGCGTCAACATTGAGTTGGGCAAGCAGCTACAACATCACCAAGTTACTGTTTCGCAATAACGATGAAATTCTAGGAAACAATGTCTCTGCAACCACGCACTTAAACAAGTGCTTATATTCCATTGTCATAGGCAATAACGATTACATTAACAATTACTTCGTGCCAAAGCAGTACAATACAAGCAGCAAGTACACACCAGAGCAATATGCAGAGGCTCTCATCAAAGAATACTCTCAGCATGTTCGAGTAAGTACTAACGCACACTTTGACACGGACATCTTTCTGCAGATTGATATATGTAAAATACTGACATTACAACTTTTTTGGGTCCTATTTAGACCCTGTATAGTTATGGAGCAAGAAAGGTGTCGTTGACTGGAATCGGACCGATAGGCTGCACTCCAAATTCAATTGCTAACTATGACACACATGGTAAGCTATGTGTTGACGACATGAATGAAGCTGCAAATCTTTTCAACCACCAGCTTCAATCACTTGTGAATAAGCTAAACGATGACCTAACTGACGCGAAATTCGTCTACTTAAACACCTATGGAATTGTGCCAGAATATACTGCCTCTCCTGGTAAAGCTTCCAAAAAATCAATCTGTTTTAAGTTCATTGTTTATTGGTAATGAAAATTGTTGTGTTTATTCTTTTCCCTTTGTGTCTTTCAGGTTTTAAGCTAGATATCAGTGGATGCTGCAAAGTAAATGAGTATGGTCTGTGTATTCCTAATGGATCTACTTGCCGAATTCGAAACCTGCATTTGTTCTTTGATTCATTCCATCCTACAGAAATTGCAAACAAGATCAGTGCAGGAATATCTTATCTGTCATTAAAACAGATCCTATAGAGGTTTTGGACAGCCTGGAATTCTTAATCGTTCTGTTGTCAGCAGAAAAACAATAATTGAACCTTCCTGTTCCTTTTTTTCCCCATATTGTTAGTATACTTTACTTGGACTTTGTACATATTGTGGATTTCAGGTCACAATATTGTTGTTGTATTTACGAGAATATGTAATTGCATTCTTTTTTGTCCTGTTGTTTTTCTCTGTGGGACACTTCAATTAATGTCACAAGATTGTATAACCTTCATCCGCTTTAAAAAGTTGTTTCCTATTTATGGATTGATTAATGAAATAGAAATTCTTGTCACCATCATGAAATTGTTGTGTCATATATTTTTTACCACCACGACACAACAAGGACACTTATCCTCCGGAAATTGCCATTGCAAGTCTTTATTTTTAGCTTAGCAGTCATATATGACATTCAGTTTAGCATCATTAGTTTGATTCTGAGGTCAAAGAAAAGAATTTCTCTCAATTTCGTTTTATTGATTTGTTTGATATGACTGGTTTGGGCTGCTGTTCTGTGTTGTGCTGGTAGTTTCGGACAAGAGCAAGTTTGTACAAGCAGCACCGCAAGTGCCATTGTTACTTCATTTTTGGAGACTCCTTGGTTGACAGTGGCAACAACAACAACCTACCAACGAAAGCTACAATCAATTATCAACCATATGGGACAAATTTTTCCCCGCGGTCCGACAAAAAGATTTAGCAACGGCCGAACCAGGGCCGAGTGTTTGGTCTACCTCTTTATTGCCTCAATTCTCCAATTTTTCCAACATTCTACTCATACCCTTTTAATTTTTCTTTCTAACAAGATGATTACAGGCGAACTTTTTGGTTTTGATGATTTCACTCCACCATTTGCAAAGGCTGATGGTTTTGGCACAAACATGCTGAGGGGTGTGTGCCTCCGAAATTCTTTAAGAAACGGGGCAGCATCTGGTAACATACACAACTTTTGAGCATCATTTGATTGGAAAAATTTGTAAAAAAAGAAACAGAAAAGAAATACACGTCTTTTTTCATGGTTCAAGAGTTACCTTTAAACAGCGGCTACAAAACCACAAAACTACTGCCGATGGTATAACAGCCATACTAGGAAGCAAAAAGATAGCACAATATTACCAGCATCAGTGCTTATATTCAACAGTTATTGGCAGCAACGATTACGTTAAAAACTATTTCCTGCCTCATCTTTACGATACAAGCAAACTCTACACCCCAAAGCAGCATGCCGAATTCCTGGTCTTTAACAGAAGGCTTCAAACACTGGCTGATAGTCTCAATGTTACTCTCCCTGGTGCACGAGTTTTCTATTTGAAGACTTATAGCATTGTGGCAGAAAATGTTACTTCTGAAGGTAAATTGACAAACAAAATTCTCTGCATGAATTAATTTACTTTATTTTTCTGTTCTTTCATTGAAATGGTTGTGTGTTTATGTGTTTGTTTGTCAAAAGATTCTCTGGTGGACATCATGGGATGTTGTCCAGTGAACGAGCACGGTTTAAGCATCCCTTACACAGCTACATGCTAGAATAGAGGCTTGGCATTGCTCTGGGAATCATTCCGTCCAACTGAGTTTTTGAATCGGATCGCCGCGTTAGCAGCATAGGATGATTCGTTAGAAATGCAAGTGTGAATGATAATAGTTTCATAGTGGAGAGCTGTGATGCGTGTAAAAGACTTATAAATGGTGTAGACTCATAAAAATGATTTAAAATTTTAGATAAAAATATAATGTCAAGCCTGTTTGTATGCTGATAAACTCCCAATGGTTTATAGGATGAGGAAGGGAAAGCTTGCAGGCCCAGGAACTGATGCTAGGAGCCCAGGGTTGTGAAGGGTTTGTCATACTGGCTCATTTACGAGCTGATGTCGGTGCGAGTCTGTGAGTTTGTTATTTTTGTCATGATGATCTGTTAGTGCGTCTGTTATGTGTGTGTGTGGCTGCCTTGTCATCAGTGTGAGGTAGTGGGGTGATGATTCTGTTATTCTGAGTCATATATATATATGGGGGGAAGAGAGATAGAGGGCATCGGGATTATTGTTTTTTTGGGATCTCTGTAGAGATCGAAAAGGGTCGCAGCTCCCTGTAAGTGCTGTTGGGAAGTGTTTTGTTACAATTTTATTATCAATAAATTTCTACAGATCTCTCTGCTTCTCTCCATTCATTTTCGGTTTGCCTTATTTTGCTTGATTGAAACTGAAATCTATCAATTTGGTATTAGAGAAGTTCCGATTCCTTTCGTTGATGACAAAAACAAGGATGCAGAATAGAGTATTCTCCATTGAAAAAGAGCTTGCAGAGATTCTAGAGATCAAGAAACAAATGGCCGAGAAGAAATCGGATTGGAACACTTCATTCCTTGCATTCACCCAACGAATTGAAGGCATGTTTAAGCAACACCTGGGGACGGGACCTGGAGCTCACGGCGAATCGAGCTCGGTGGCAGCCAGTAATCCCAATCAACCAAACCCAAACACCTACACTGGACATCCACCACCAAACACACCCACTTTAGACCCAAACAAGAATCCAAAAATAGATTCAACCCCTCAAATCAACCACACCTGGGACAAAGATAGATTACCAAGGAAGCTGGAGTTACCCGTCTTTAATTGAGTCAATCCGGATGCGTGGGTCTTTCGGGTGAAGCGATACTTTGCCATTAACCCGTTGTCGGAGGCGGAGAAAATTGAAGCTGCAGGGATTTGCTTCAAAGGAGAAGCCCAGGCTTGGCTGAGTTTTGAAGAGCGAGCCACCACTTTCACCACCTGGGACTAGCTGAAGACGCAGCTGCTTCAGCGATTCCTGGGGCCGACCAATGGAACGTTATTGCACCGTCTATTTGTGTTAAAGCAGGTTGGGTCAGTTGCTGAATTTCAGGCCCAATTTGAGTTACTAGCAACTTCGGTGGCGCAGCTGGATGAGGCTACACTCTTGGCTGTCTTTGCTAATGGGCTGTTGGAGCAGGTGAGGGCTGAACTTCTCTTACTGAGCCCGAAAGGCCTGAAGGAGACTATGGAGGTGGCCACCCGAATCGAAATGAAGAATTGTATGCTGCAGCCCAATCATAACCCAAGAGGGCTCTCTTCACATCCAACTAAAACCGAATTCAAAACTGTTTCTTGGACCAATTCCAAGAATTTAAGCCCAAACCGACCCAACCCTCAAACCAACACCCAAAACCCACCATACAATGCCAATTCGGTTTCCAACAACCGAAGCTCATCCTCCTCCAACTCCATCAGCCCGACCCAAAATACCCAAACCACAACAATGACTCTTAACACTCTAGGTTCTCGATTCAAGCGGTTGACAGCCGCCGAAGTTCAGGGCAGGAGAGAGAAGGGCCTTTGTTATCATTTTGAGGAACTTTGGAACGTCGGGCATAAGTGCAGAAACCGTGAACTCCATGTGATCCTGGTAAGTGATGACTCTGATCCTGGAGATATGCAACTACATTCTGATGACGCGCTAACTTCTTTGGAGGGAGTAGAGTTGTCCATGAATTCGGTGGTGGGACTCTCCGAGCCACGTACCATGCGGTTGAAGGGGCAAGTAATGGGGGAAACAGTAGTGGTTCTCATCGATTGTGGAGCGACTCATAATTTCATTGCTCACTCTTTGGTGAAGAAATTAGGGATTCTGGTTTATAATACAGCCCATTACGAGGTTGTAGTGGGGAATGGACAACAAATGCGGGGACATGGGATTTGTAGACAGGTGGTATTAGAATGCAAGGAATGGTCGTGGTAGAAGATTACCTTCCCTTACCGATGCAGAGCTCTGACCTGATTTTGGGAATCAAGTGGCTAGCCACGTTAGGGGTCACGAAGGCAGATTGGAAATGTTTGACTATGTCCTTTGAACTCGGGGAACAGTAGATTACACTCAGGAGTGATCCTAGCCTCTGTAAACGATCATTTCATTGAAAACAATGCCCAATGTGATACAAGGGGAGAAGGAAAGCGTAATGGTGGAATTCTGCAATTTGGAAGTGGGAGGCACGGCGGAGGATGACGAGGATGTGGTGCTGGAGATGCACGGTGCATTAGAGGAATTCGAAGATGTTTTCCAGGCCGCGATCGAACTTCCGCCATTCTGAGATTACAACCACTCCATTGTACTTAAAGAAGGTTCAGAGCCGATTAATGTGTGCCCGTATCATTATCCTCACATTAAAAAAATGAGATCGAGAGGTTGGTAGCAGAAATGCTAGAAGCAGGAATCATCAGACCAAGTATGAGTCCATTTTCCAGTCCCGTACTGTTGGTGAAAAAAAAAGACGGCAGTTGGCAGTTTTGTGTAGATTATCGAGCCCTCAACAAGATCACGGTGGTAGATCATTTCCCAATTCCAAACATTGACAAGTTGTTGGATGAGTTGCATGGAGCAAGAATATTGACGAAGCTGGATTTGAATTCAGGGTACCACCAAATCCGCCTGGAGTTGCATGATGTACATAAAACGGCATTCCGAACTCACGAGTGACATTATGAATTCCTTGTGATTCCGTTTGGGCTCACAAACACACCATCCACCTTCCAAGCCTTGATGAATTCAATTTTTAAAGGGTTGTTGCAGAGGTATGTATTGTTTTTTTATGATATCCTAATCTATAGCTGTGATTTGGCAGAGCATTTGAGCCATGTTCTTGAGGTCTTGAGCATTTTACGACGCAACTAGCTTCGGGTGAACAAAAAGAAATGCAGCTTCGCCAAAGACCAACTGGAGTATTTGGGCCACATCATATCAGTTGAAGGGGTCAAGGCAGACCCAGAGAAGTTGAGGGTGATGAGAGAATGGCCAATGCCGAGGAATCCTAAGGAGTTGAGGGGATTTCTAGGGTTGACTGGTTATTATCGGCGATTCGTTCGTGACTATGGGAAAATCACTGCTCTTTTAATAAAGCTCCTGAAGAAGGAAGCTATGCAGAGGGTTCCCATACTGTCACTCCCAGACTTCAGCACAGATTTTATTCTGGAAACAGATGCGTCCGAATTTGGTTTGGGCACAGTACTGATGCAAAAAGGAAGGCCCATTGCATTCCTTAGTCATGCTTTAAATGGCAGGGCTCGACAAAAGTCAGTATATGAAAGAGAGCTCATGGCAATTGTATTCGCGGTTCACAAATGGCGGCATTACCTTCTAGGGAGGCATTTCATGGTGAGGACAGATCAAAGGAGCTTGAAGTTCTTATTTGAACAACGACTGGTGGCTCCCGACTGTCAACGCTGGATGACCAAATTAATGGGCTTTGATTTCGACATTCAGTACAAGTCGGGCAGAACCAACATTGCGGTTAATGCGTTATCACGAATCCCTTCTTTTTTAGAACTTTAGCATGTTACCATGGCTTCCATTGTGGATTGGAAGGAAGTTACAAAGGCAGTGAGAAGTGATGCCAAATTGGCCGCAATTATGCAAGAGTTGAGTATGGATCCAGAGGCCAAACCGGGCTGGGCAGTGCGCAATGGCCTGATCTATTACGGTGCAGGGTGGTGATTCCTAAAGAATCGACTTTGAAGCAACGACTAATGACTGAATTTCATTGCACCCCAATTAGGGGTCATGGAGGTTTTCTCAAAACGTACAGAATAATCAACATGGAGTTGTTTTTGAAAGACATGAAGGTCGATGTCAAAGATTTTGTGGCTAGCTATCCCATTTGCCAATATCTCCAGCCGGCTTGTTACAACCCTTGCCCATTCCTCATGCCATTTGGGAAGACAATAGTATGGATTTTATTGAGGGTCTGCCTAAATCTCGTGGTTATGATACGGTGTTGGTGGTTCTAGATTGCCTAAGCAAATACTGTCACTTCATTGCTCTCAAACATCCCTTCACGGCTAAAAAAATGGCAGAGGAGTTTGTCATTTGGGTGGTACGCCTATATGGCTTCCCGTAATCCATAGTGTCTGACTGCGACAAAATATTTATGAGTCACTTTTGGACCAAGCTTTTTAGATTGCAGCACACTCAACTGAACCGTAGCACTGCCTATCATCCTCAAAGTGACGGGCAAAGCGAAGTTGTTAATATGAGCCTGGAAACTTATCTTCGCCGCTTTGTGCAATCCAAACCGTAGGAGTAGGCGTCATGGCTCTCTTGGGCAGAGTATTGGTTTAATACCTCCTATCATTCCACTACACATGCCACCCCTTTTAAGATTGTCTATGGGAGAGATCCTCCACCTCTTTTTTGGTATGAAGCATCTGGGTCCACCACCAATTTCGATTTGGAGGAATCCTTAAAGCAGAGGCATTTTGTTTTGACTGATTTGAAGGACCAGTTGTGTTTTGCCCAGAACTATATGAAGCAAAAAGTTGATGCTCACCGCCGGGAAGTGGAATTTCAGGTTGGCGACTTGGTGTTCTTGAAACTGCAGCATTACCGGATGCATTTTTTAGCTCGGAAGGTCAATGAGAAATTGTCCCCATGCTTCTTCGGGCTTTTTAAAGTGTTACAACGTATTGGTCCAGTGGCTCATAAGCTGGAGCTGCCCCCGACAGCTACTATCCACCCGGTCTTCCATGTGTCACAGCTGAAACGGGTGGTCGGCAATTTGGAGCAAGTGCAACCGCTGCCTCTTTCGTTAACCGAAGGCCTGGAATGGTTAGTGGAACCAGCTGCTATTAAAGAGGTGCGCTAGGGACCTCGGGGAGTGGATGTGTTGGTTTCTTGGTAGAATTTGCTCGACTTTGATGCTACTTGGGAGTTGGTTAGTGAGTTTCGACAACAGTTTATGGCATTCCACCTTGAGGACAAGGTGAATTTCAAATGGGGTAGTGATGATAAGCTACCAATGGTTTATAGGATGAGGAATGGAAAGCTGAAACAGGGAAAGCTTGCAGGCCCAATAATTGATGATAGGTGCCCAGGGTTGTGAAGGGTCTGTCATACTTGCTCATTTACGAGCTGATGTCGGTGCGAGTCTGTGAGTTTGTTATTTTTGTCATGATGGTCTGTTATGTGTGTGTGTGTGGTTGCCTTGTCATCAGTGTGAGGTAGTGGGGTGAGGATTCTGTTATTCTGAGTCATATATATATGGGGGGAAGAGAGAGAGAGGGCATCAAGATTATTGTTTCCATTTTTGGGATCTCTGTAGAGATCGGCGAGGGTCGCAGCTCCTTGTAAGTGCTGTTGGGCAGTGTTTTGTTACAATTTTATTATCAATAAATTTCTACAGATCTCTTTGCTTCTCTCCATTCATTTTTTGTTTGCCTTATTTTGCTTGATTGAAACTGAAATCTATCATATGCTTATTCGTTGGAAGCCAGTATTCGGACAAATATTCAATAGATATATCATAACTATTTTTTTAGTGAAAGAAGGTGGTATCCTCTTAAGTATTATTGATAATCCTCCCTTGTAGCGGAAAAAAACCATGGGTACAAATATTGATTTTTTCAAAATACAATAACTCCAAAAGACTTTGCGGAAAATGAAAAAAATCATGGGAACCAAAACACAAAGAAAGTCCATGTTTAGCTAACCAATATGCACAATAGTTACTATGCCTAGAAATATGACGAAGTGTCGGACCCGTAGCAGAGAGTAATTGCTTGATGCAAACCACAAGGGATTGATGTTGGCCAGTCCAACGTGAATCCGAAGTACATATATGTATTGCCAACTTAGAATCTGAATCAAGTATAACCCCAGTCCATTCCTTCTCAACAATAACTTGAAGTCCAACGAGGATAGCATGAAGTTCGGCCATTAGAGGCAACATAAAGCCAAATCTGATTCCACGAGCAAACAAAGCAAAACCGGAATTATCCCGAACAATAATACCAACCGCAGTAGAAGGGTTATGGAAAGACACAACACCATCTACATTAATGCTCAAACCCCCTTGTGACCATTCTAGTGTCAGTACTAGATGGATTGTTATACACACTAAGAGTTTGAACCAATCTGGTAGCTTGCATCTCCAATGCACCCTCGACCAACATGTTTTTGGCGCACTCCACCAGCAACAATCTCAACATTCCTACTGTCCCAAAGCCGCCCAATCATGATGCCAAATAATAAAGACCAGTCCACATTCCCCTTGTAAACAACCTAGCTTCTCAAATTACTAATAATCCAATCATGTAAGCTCATTGAGAGGAAAGAAGTATGAACCTGAGCGGGGAGCACGGATAGCCAATGAGCCTTAGCAATGGGACAATCACGAAGTGCGTGTAAGATTGTTTCCTTCCTTGAATGACATCTACCACACTCAGCCAAATTGCAAAGCCCACGAAAAATGTGTTGAGAGTTAGTGAGCAACTTACTATGAAGAGCCAGCCAAGGACAAGTTTTTGCCTGTACCGGGCCTTTCCATTTCCAAACTTTATCCCAATCTGAAGGTGTCCTAGTAACCTTCAAAGCAGAATCACCAGATTGAAGAAATTACACAGCAACGGCAATATTAAATTTACCAGATAGAGAACCATTCCAAGCTAGCTATCTGAGGGACCAGCTAAGGGAGGTGGAGATTGCGAAAGAACAATATCTACCACATAGGTAGGGAGAAGAGCTGAAAGGTAGCCTCTTTCCCAAAGTCCTGTATTATAACAATCTGCCACAGACATGGGCATTTGCTCCAGTGGGATCGGATTGGTGAATAAACCAACATGGGGGCCAACAGCCTCAATCCAATTATCCATCCAAAACTGAGTATTTTTACCGTCACCAATTGACAAGATACAATTTTGGTTAAGACTATCCACATTACGCAAAATAGTAGCCCACAGAGGGGAGAGACATTATTGATGTCACTGAGAAAAATCAAAGGAGTCCCCTTGGATATATTTCGCGTGAAGAATATGACTCCACAAGGAGCGGGGATTATTTCGTAGCCTCCAACCCAGCTTTAAAAGGAAAGCCTTATTGACTATAAGAGTAGGTTTGATTCCCAAATCTCCTTCGGACTTAGGTTTACCGACGCCAGGCCAGCTCACATTGTGAATTTTCCGTTCATTGTCGTGACCGCCCCATAAAAAACGTCTAACAAGACGATCAATCTCATCCCAAAGACCCACAAGGAGAACTTTAGTCTGCATTGCCTACCTGGGAATAGATGAAAGAATTGAATGAATCAAGGAAACTCTTCCAACAAAACTTAAAGATTTAGCCTCCCAACCACTGAGTCTTTGGTTAATAGAGTCGACCAAATAACCATAAGTATTCTTCGAAATCCTGCCTTGCAAGATTGGAACACCTAAATACTTCCCTAAAGAGCCACTTTCTTATAGCCACACCGAAAGCTGATAAGCGTTGCTAAATCAATAGAAACATTCTTAGAGAAGTAGAGCTTAGTCTTATCAACACTTACTTTCTCGCCGGAAGCCTTACAAAATTTATCCAAACACTGACAAATCACATCAATTTGATCGACAGAACACTCGCTGAACAGAACCAAATCATCGGCAAAGAACAAATGAGACAAAGAGGGTGCAGTTTCTAACTATTTTAGATGAAACCAAAGAAAATCAGTTTGATCTTCTGAGCACTGTACAATAATGTTCAGGATGTGTCCATTCAATATAATAACTGTATTTATGCAGCCAGTGGTTTGCCCTAGCGGATAGCACCATGCCTTGGACTCATGTGTCCCGCATTCGAGCGGCACCTGGGTAGAGGGGGGTATAGAGATAATGCCTCATAGTGAGACCATTCAAAAACAAGTGTAATTGTGCATAATTGAAATTCTCAATCCTTCGATGCTGCGGATGATTCTAACATCACTATGCTGCGAACATAGTTAATTTGTTAATTAACTAACAAATTTTAATGAGATGAGCATGTACGTGCAAGCAAGTGGTGGATTTGCTTGTTGCACATGCAATGGTCATGAAGATACAACCTTTCTGTACAAACAAACCATGCTGAACTGTATATTGATTCTTGTGACCAAACGCCTCTAATCTCTGCTCTAAGGACATGAAAGGAAAAACACAACACATTTTGAAATTTACAACAAAACAGGCCACATTTTGCTTCAACTCTTGATTTGATAGCACAATCTTGACCTGACCTCACTGTCATAATCAACTCAACAGTAAATTTGGTTCTCTTTGCTCACAACTCCAACTTTGAAGCAAAGCCTATTTCCATTCTTCCTTAATTCTTCCTACATTTGAATTCTCTTTTTTTTTTGGTTATTGTCAATGATGTGTTTGATAAACTTGTATTGTTCACTATTAGCCTTAATTGTAGTTTCTAAATGTTGAGTTCATATTCAAGGAGTACCACAAGTCCCTTGTTATTTCATTTTTGGGGACTCACTAGTTGATTGTGGCAACAACAATCTCTCCACCGCAGCTAAAGCTAATTACTTTCCGTATGGAATTGATTTCCCATATGAACCGACAAGAAGATTTACAAATGGATGTAATATTGTTGTGTTTGTGAGGATTTATACAGTTGCATTCTTTTTTGTCCCGTTGTTTTTCCCAGTGGGACACTTCAATGTCATAAGATTGTGTTGAGTTGAATTAATTTTTTAAAGGGTTGAATCTCTTGGTAATGATTTGGTACTCAAATGGGTGATAATTGGTGTTTACGGCTTGGAAGCAATTGAAGCAAAATACATGATTGGTTGGTGAAGTATGTTTATGCGTTAATCTGGAAGAAAAATAATGCATGAATGGTGATTGGTGAATGGAATGGGACTGAATGTGTAATTTGGTCTTAACCTGGAATTAAACAAGTTAACTTAGTCTTGTCTATTAGACTGGACGGAGTAGAAGACTGCCAGACCAGAAAATATGTGCTGCATAGCGAAATTATGTTCATTCCGTGTAATAAAGTTGGCATGCTTCTAACTTAATTTAAAAGGGAAAATATATTTGTTAGGTTTGGTTTAACCTAGTAGGAATAATTGTACACATATATAAGGGAAAGGGTTGGGAAAGGGTTTAACCCAGTAGTTTGAATTCATTGTAAGACTTTTGGTCGACTTTTGTCAAAGAATAAAGAATACTCACCATCCTACTAGTGAATGTAGATCACACCGGTCAAATTACATAAATTTTTGTATCGTGTGATCAATCTCTTTATATTTTTCTGCTTGTTGTATTTGCATTACTGCTTAATAGATTGTATAACCTTCATTCAGTTAAAGAATTTGTTTTGGATTTATGGATTGATTAATGAAATAGCACTTCTTGTCACCATCATGTACTTGTTGTGTCATATACTTTTTACCACCACAGCACAACGAGGACATTTATCCTCCGGAAATTGCCATTGAGAGTCTTTATTTTTAGCTTATTTGCCATATATGACACTCATTCTAGCATCATTAATTTGATTCAATAGCCAAAGAAAAGAATTTCTCTTAACTTTCATTTTATTATTTTCCGTGACATGATTGGTTTGAGAAAACTGTATGGGCTGTTCTGTGCTCTGTTGGTTGTTTCAGACCTGAGACAGTGTGTCCATGCAAGAACACAAGTGCCCTGTTACTTCATTTTTGGTGACTCTTTGGTTGACAGTGGCAACAACAACAACCTACCAACGACAGCAAAAGTCGATTATTCACCATATGGGATAGATTTTCCCAGCGGTCCGACGGGAAGATATAGCAACGGCCGAACCTCGGCTGATGTGTTTGGTCTAACTCTTTATTGCCTCAGTTGTCCAATTTTCCAACATTTTACATATACCCTTTTAATTTATCTTTCTAATACTATCATTAATTTTAGTTCTATGATTATAGGTGAACTTCTGGGTTTTGATGATTTCATTCCACCATTTGCAAAGGCTAATGGTTTTGGCACAAATATTCTGAGAGGTGTGAACTATGCTTCCGATTCGGCCGGAATCCTCGAAGAAACTGGCCAGCATCTGGTAACATGCACAATTTTTGAATATCATTTGATTGGAAAGATCAGAAAAGAAAAAAAGAACAGAGAAAATAAAATACATGTTTCTTTTTTCAGGGTTCAAGAGTTACCTTTAAAAAGCAGCTACGAAACCAAAAAACTAATGTCGATCGTATAACAGACACACTAGGAAGCAAAAAGATAGCACAATATTACCTGCATCAGTGCTTATATTCAATAGTAATTGGCAGCAACGATTACATTAACAACTATTTCTTGCCTCATCTTTACAATACAAGCAAACTCTACACACCAAAGCAGTATGCCCAATTCCTGGTCGATCAGTACGCTAAGCAGATTACGGTTTGAACACAGATTGAATGTGTTTTTTGGTTTCTGTTTTCTTGTTTTGATCACTAATTGCTTATTGGGTTTAACGGATTTTATGTTCTGCGGCTAGACTCTGTATGATTATGGAGCAAGAAAGATTGCGCTGACCGGGA
>CAODLS010148503.1:0-17534 GCA_948243855.1 Flueggea neowawraea | reverse complement strand
GACAAATTACTGTCAAAGTTTATGGAATTTATGAGATTTTGTATACAAACAATAGGATTGTAATTGAAGTAACAATCAAATTAAATTGTAATCTCCATTCTCTTATTATACATATTTCAAATAGATGTCGATTTACGGGTTCCTCATGATGACATTGTTGCTTTTGCATGTAATTTATCATTTGTCTACTTCCAAGTTTTGATGAATTGATAATCGGTAGTGAAAGCAACTCTTGGTGATAGCTATGCTTTGTAATGTCATGTCTAATTTATCAGTTGTCTACTTCCAAATTTTTTTGCAATTATCAAAATGGAAATGTATTATAAATAGGAAATTAATTCTTTTGAGTAAAGAAAAATTTGATTCTTTCATTAAAATTGTCGGAAAATCGAATTTGTCGATAGATGTAATCCAAATCTATTAGTTACAATATCAACTAATGAATTCAATGAAATGATTTCTTAAAGTGAAAAAAATCAAAATTTATTAAAATTTTTACAAATTTTATTCATAGCTTTAATTTATTTGCATTTTATTTCAATTTGTAAAAGAAAATCCAAATTATCATCGAATAATAAATCGGGTATGTTAAATCATAATATTTGAAAGCGATACAAATAATTTAAATTATGTAAGCGTTTAAAAGACAAGAAATTGCTTGGACATTTCTACTTATGTATCATTCAAATGTTTTATAAATAGCAAGTTAATTCTTTGATTAAAGAAAAATTTAATTCTTTGATCGAAATTGTTGAAAAATCGAGTTCGCTAATGACGTCAATGGATGAAACTCAAATTTATTAGTTACGAGATCAACTGCTAGGTTAATTTTATGAATGAATAAATTCTAGATAATTGTATTATTAAATGGTAAAAATTGTTAATGGTTATCTTAACAAAAATAAACATTTAATTTAGTGAAAATTGTAAAAAATTATCTAAGTTTCAAAAACTTTAAAATAAATAACAAGTGGAAGTAATATGTCACGTCTTAAATATGTCACTAATCGTACTCAAAATGTCATTTGTTTCCTAAATTATGTTACTTTAGTAAATAAAAGTAAAAAATTTATAAATCACATAAAAGTACTATAAAAGCACAAAAAATTGTAAATAAGTTACATATTTATTTCATTATTTGTCATTTTATAAATATGTCATTTTTTTTATAAACTATGTCATTCTTTTTTTAAAAAAAAATGTTTCTTCATTGAAGAAAAATAACAAAATTTTTAAATCATATAAAGATACTATAAAAATACAAAAAGTTGTAAATAAATTACATATTTTTTTATTATTTGTCATTTTATAAATATGTCACCTTTTGTACATAATATCTCATTATTTTTTTCACAATATGTTACTTCATTGAAGAAAAATAACAAAATTTTTAAATCACATAAAGGTACTATAAAAACACAAAAAAGTTGTGAATAAGTTACATATTTCTTTCATTATTTGTCATTTTATAAATATGTCACTTTTTGTACATATGACATTCATTTCTAATAATATGTTATTTTATTGAAGAAAAATAAAAAATTTGTAAATCACATAAAAGTACTAAAAAAATAAAAAAATTATAAATAAATTACATATTTTTGTATTATTTATCATTTTGTATTCATGTCACTTTTCGTCTTAAATATGTCATTCTTTCTTAATATTATGCTATTTTATAAAATAACATAAAGTAACAAAAAAATAGAAAAAAAGTAACAAATGATTTTTTTTTTGTCATTTTCTGAATATGTCACTATTCGTCTACAATCTATCATTTGTTCCTAACGTTATGTTAATTTATTTAAGAAAAATAACAAAATTTATAAATCATATAAAAGTACTATAAAAATATAAAAACTTGCAATTAAGTAACATTAATTTACATTATTTGTCATTTCATATACATGTCATTTGTTGTACATAATTTATCATTCGTTCTTATAATTATGTCCCTTTTCGTCTAAAAAGTAACATGATTATAAAATGAGATAAAGTAACCAAAAAATCACAAAAAATATTGAACAAAGTTACAATTGGAAGTTGTTTTTGTTATTTTATGAATATATTATTATTCGTCCTAAAAATGTCATTATATTCAAATGATATGTTAGTTTAGTGAATAAAAATAACAAAATTTGTAAATAACATCAAAGTACTATAAAAACACACAAAGTTGTAATTAAGTGACATATATTTTCATCATTTGTCATTTTTTATACATTTATTTTTTTGTATATAATTTGTTATTCGTTTTCATAATTATGTCATTCTACATAAAAAAAAAATAACATTACAAATAAACAACATAATGTAATAAAAAAATCAGAAAAAATTGAAAAAAGTTACAAATGGAATTTTTTCCTAACACTTTATGAAAATGTCATTACTCGTCCTAAAAATGTGATTTATTGTTTCAATGGTGTTAGTTTACTAAAAAAAATAATAAATTTTAAAATGACATATAAGTACTACAAAACACGAAAACTTACAATTAAGTGACATATATTTTCATTATTCGTTATGTCACTTTTCGTACACAATTTTTCATTCATTCTCATATTTATGTTACTCTCCGTCTAAAAAGTAACATTACTAGAAATTGACAAAAAGTAACAAAAAAATTACAAAAAAATTAAAACAAGTTACAAATGGAAGTTTTTTATGTCACTTTCTGAATATGTCATTATTCGTCCTAAAAATGTGATTTATTCCTTCATTTGTGTTATTTTATTTAGAAAAAATAACAAAGTCTGAAATGGCATATAAGTACCAAAATAACACAAAAACTTGCAGTTAAGTGACATGTATTTTTATTTTTCGTCATTTTAAATACATGTCATATTTCATACTCAATTTGTCATTCTCTCTGGTAATTATGTCATTATTTGTCTAAAAAATAACATAAAGTAACTAAAACATCACAAAAAGTTGAAAAAAGTTACAAATATAAGTTTTTTTCGTCACTTCATAAGTATGTCACTATTCATCTTAAAAATATAATTTTTTTTTGCAATTGTGTTACTTTAGTTAAGAAAAATAATAAATTTATAATTACATATAAGTACTAAAAAACCCGAAATAACGAATTTGTCAATATGGCACTTGTCCACCAAAGTCTATAAATTACAAAACTTAATTCTGAAATTCATTCACTCTAGACCGTGCTATATTTTTATCACATTAATTCCTTAACTACAAGCACAACTACATTATACCACTTCTGAAATTAACAAATTGTCCATGCTAAACTCACACATGATTTTTTCATGAAAATTTTTGCATAGAATTACATACTTCATGTCAATCTATATTTATTTTAATATATAGGAAATACACACAAAGTATATTCACTACGTAATTACATGCCTTGAAATTATTGGTCCACCCTTTGCTCGTTCTTTACTCTTCAAATATTTCTGCAATCAATGGTTTACTTACAAATTTTCATACATCATGTCGAATTTTCTCATGCTTCTCTAATTTTCTCATGTACCATAAAACTTCAAAATAATTATACAGTTTGACTTTCTATTTAATTTTGCTCATTAATATTTCTACCCACTCAATTAAAATAAATAGTTAATTTATGCAAATAAAATTATATTGTAATTTGCTTATGAATGATGAATTCGGTCACTGCCCTACTAGATTGTATTTTTGCGCAAATTTTCACAAAGATAAGTACAAGTTATCTATTTGATTTGTCAAACTTTTTACAACTAAAATTAGATACACAAAATTTACGATTTTTTAACCAAAAACATAATTTATGTATAAATATTTTTTTTTATCAAAAGTATACTTTATGTACAAATAAATACATATATAAACAAATGAGTTATGTGAATATTCTACTATTTTTTCATATATTAAAATTATTTTATAAAAATAATCTACTATAGTCAATCTTATTTTTAGTCCAATAGTTATTATTTAACAAAATCAAATCAGTAACATGTGACTAATCTCATTGTAACAGTCCTCTCATTCAATGACTCAAAACTCTCATCTTAAATCTATGGCCCAGATTATTATTTTTTTAAAATTGAGTGTCGTAAGTCAGAGTCACGGTAGAAAGAGCCCATTTCCACTTGCGTCCATTCAGTAAGACATTAACATTTACCCGTTAAACGACACCACACACAAGTTCCATCTTAGAAGTTTTCAGAAATTCATTATTGATGTTGTGGTGAGGGAGGCTCATAAATAAATAATATTGATGTTGGAGTGAGGCTGTAAAACAGGGCATGCTTGAATTGCTACTATCATCTGCAAACATGGCAGGATGGACTAGAATATGACCCACCATTTGTTTAGTTAAGTCTTTTATCAACACCAAGACAAAATCAACAACATTGTCTGCCTGTGTGGGCACTTTAAAGTAATCAAAAATCTTAATGTAAGAACAAAACATTATGGCTAATCTTTCTTTTTTAATCATTTAATAATCATAATGTTACCAATTGCCAAGCTGACAGGTAATGTAGTCCTTTCTTTCCGGCAACTTACAAAAATAACCTCAAAACCCTTTTTTAATTACTTGAAGTATAATTGTACCTTGAATGATCTTTAAATATTTTTTTCAAAATCTTTCAAAAATAAACTCACATAAACCTAGCATAGAACTTAATAAAATTAAAATAAACTTTAATTCAGCCTTTGTATTTTCTTAATTTTTTAGTCTACATTAATAAACGATTAATAAACCTTTAAGTAGAACAAATAAACTATTAATAAACCTTTTAATTCAACCTTTGTATTTTCTTAATTTTTTAGTCTACATTAATAAATCTTTAAATAGAAAAAATAAACCATTAATAAACCTTTTAATTCAGCCTTTGTATTTTCTTAATTTTTTAGTCTACATTAATAAACCATTAAATAGAAAAAATAAACCATTAATAAACCTTCAATTCAGCCTTTGTATTTTCTTAATTTTTTAGTCTACATTAATAAACCATTAAATAGAAAAAATAAACCATTAATAAACCTTAAATTCAGCCTTTATATTTTCTTAATTTTTCATAAACCACTAATCAACCTTTAAAAAGAAAAAATAAACCATTACTAAACCTTTTAATTCGGCCTTTGTATTTTCTTAATTTTTCAATCTACATTAATAAACCATTAATAAACTTTTAAATAAAAATATAAACCATTAATAAATCACGTTTGTATTTTTTTTTATTTTTCGTGCTTTTTTTTGCTATTTAGTCTATAGTTGATTTTATTGTTTTCCCCAATTTTTTTTATTTTAAATTTATTTTAAATTTTAACTCAGAGAATAAACCTTTAACAAACTTTAAAATATACTTAAAATAAACCTAAAATAAACTTTTTAATTTTTTTAAATATTTTTTTTTAAATCTGTAAAATGAACTTAAAATAAGTCTTAAATAAACTTTTTAACATAAAACAAACTTAAAAAAATAAATCTAAAATAAAACTAAAATAAACTAATAATAAACCTTTTAAATTGTAAAACTAAGCAAAACCATCGCCGCCGCCGCTCCACCGCAAACCCTAACGTTGCTCGTCGCCGCTCCTCCCCGAATCCAGATCTGCAACAGAAAACATAGATCCACACCTAAAATACTAGATTTTCTCCGAAACATCCGACAGAGAGAAACCAAGAACAAAGAGAGACGTGAGACATGTCGAACCGCGATGAGAACAAAGAGAGGAACCGCGACGAGAGACGTGAGCAAAGAGACGAAGTTGAGAGTTTGCCGACAAAACGAAGCCGAGACGAGAGATCTGAGAAGAGAGAAAATCGAGAAGCTGGTGACAAACGAGAGAGAGAGAGAGAGACAGAGAGAGAGAGCGACCGACAAGCATGGGAGGAAAAAGAAAAGATGAGAGAGAGGAGGAAAAAAGAACCAAAAAGACACAATAACAGAATTATTAGAGGAGGAAGGGACATAAATAAAATATATTACGGAGTTTTTAGAAAGTCTGTATAAAAAGTTATCTCCAACAATTGCAACTTTTATCCGGGTAATTAAAAAGACAAATTGGATGGACAGAGTAATTTTCCCCTTTCCTTCCGATTTATTGCAGTCTCTTGCACTAGTGGGCTGGTTCGGGTCCAGTCGGCTCATGCCAATTCATAAAAATTTTGGCCCATTTGATTGGGTCAATATCAATAGTCCGAACCATTATTTGGGTCCTACAGAAGATCTGGCCCGACCTAAACCGATTTACCGGTTTTTTTATTTTTCAAAGTATATTTCAGTATTAAATATAATATAAAATATATTCTCACTGCCAAAATATATATTATAAAATATAATAATTTAATTACTTATGATTAATTAATGTAGATTTTGTAATTTTAAAATATATAATTTATATAATATTATTATAGAACAGAACAACTTCTAGAAGATCTATCTAAAGATTTTATGTTATTAAACCTTATTTATTAAATAACATGAATTTTGCTCTTTTTTTTATTGGTGACTCGACTTTTGAAAAATTACATCCACAACACGACCTTTGCTTTTTTTTTTTTGCAATAGTAGCACTAATTACCAATTTTGTTAAAAAAACAAAAATACTGACGTGGCATTGGCGCGCATGATGATATGGCTGCCAATGCCAGGTGGCGGTCGTCCACGTTACCAAAAAATCAGCATTTTCGTGCCATGAATCAAAAAATTACAAATTTGGTACTATTAGGTGTTATTATAAAAAAATCGAGCCATAAATAAAAAAAATAAAAAAAAAAGAGAAAAAATTGTGCTATTTAATATTATTAAGACTATTACTTAAGCAAATTGTACCAAGTCGCATCTTTGAAAACTTTATATACGAATATTGTGACATTGATACATAATTGTTGTTTTATATTTTGGACAAAAAATATTGTTGTTTTACCAAAGTTGATATTGTGTGACGATTGTTAAAAAAAATGTGAAGATGGAGAAAGACGTCGTATGAGACGTGTTGAGATGAAGATGCTTAAAAGGGAAACCGTATCTTTGTCATGCTGTTTTGTTTTGATAATTGAAAAGTCATTGTTGCTTGAAGCAATATTTACTGTTAGGTCTGAGTCAGGTGTCCAAAAAAGGGTAAGTTGCGATCCATATGTCATTGCTTGCATGCATCTGCTTCTTTGAAATTGTAGCAGCATCTCATGCAGAAGAAGATACATTTAGTACCATTAATCACATAGATGAAATATTTTTTTTTCTCAAATTTATGTATGAATGCATATGATTTTGGTTCTGAAATAAAAAGTATATATAATTTCACCATTCAAATTGTCATTATTCATATTTTGAACTTATCAAAAAAATTGTATTTTAATTACTTATTACTAATAATTATATATATATTTTTTATAGTTATTGTTCATGAGATTTGAATTCAAAACTTAATCTATAAAACATTAGTTGCTTATCAATTGAACGATGCCTCATACACTAATAATAATAATAATAATTACATACTTAAAAGATAAATAACAGTAGTAGACATTTAATATGTATGGACTCCTAGTATTATAATGTAGCTACAAGTAAATGACTTGGGGGATTTTTTTGGACCAAGAAATGACTAGTAAGAATTTCAGTGCAAAAAAAAAAAGAAATAACTGGTAAGAAATAGTCAATTTTTATAAATCAACAAAACATGTGAAAGCACTGGGTAGGAGGAAAAAAAAAGAAATATTATTATTAAAGTGGGAAAAAGAAATAGAAATATGATGTGATCACTGGATGTGAACAATCCATTTATCAGTTAATACCTAATAATTAAGCTAGTTGTTATTTACAATTGATTATTGACTAAAAAAAATTCAAAAATTATATAAATTTACACAACGTGATTTTTTTTTTAAATTCTTAATATCTAAATATTTTTTAAATATTTTATTTGAGCAGAATACTAAAGTAATAATTCATAAACATTTTTAGATATTTTATTTATTCTTTGAGAGTAATTCAAACAGTTGGATACATTTGGAATTTGGCATTGGAATATCGTCGTAGTAGAAAAATTAAAGTGGTCGCCCCACAAAGCTTTAATGAAGGATCGCAAGAACACGCTTGAACGTTTAAATAGCACATACAGATGTAGCAGTTTTATAATGTTCATGTTTGAAACAAACCCGCCATGATCCAACCACCGTATCTCCACTCCTAAATTCCTTCCTCAAACATCACCAGTTTCCTAATCAAACCAAACCATCAATTTTCCATTTTTGATCCGCAAAGTATTATAATCAACCACAACAATTAATAGACAACTTACCAGAACTCACCACTACTAGCGTCCCTATACAAATGACACAGCACCAAATTACACCACCAATGCAACTACAGGCAAGTTCATGCCATCACTCTTCACCATCCTTATCTTCTTCTTCAACCTCTTTCTTTTTGTGTGTGTGTGTGTGTGTGTTTTTCTCATCTGGGTTCCTCTTATTTTCCTTCTACTTTCCTTCCACAGATAGCCATTTTCATTTCATCTCTCCTCATTCTCAACTTGCTCCTCGCTCCCTCATCTGCTCTCAAGGTATAGTATTTTCTTTTCTACTCTTTTTTCTTCAATTGTCCTTTCATGATGTACCAAAAAAATTAATTTTTATAGCAGTAATTCCTCTTCTGAATGTACAAATGTCAGGAAGGACAAACATGTGTCAGAAACAGCAACTGTGACTCAGGGCTGCACTGTGAAACTTGTGTAGCCAATGGTAATGTCAGGCCACGGTGCACCAGAATCCGGCCTATAAGCCCAAATTCACAGGTAAAGTTTTCTTCTTTTTAAACCAGTCGACTCGGACCCCGTCTGATCAGGTCTTGTGTGTGTTGTATATGCAAAAATGATGGATTTGGCTTTTTTCTTTTTTGTTATATGGTTTTTTTCATAGGTGAAGGGATTGCCATTCAACAGATACTCATGGCTCACAACCCACAATTCATTTTCAAGGATAGGAGTGAAATCAGCAACTGGGTCTTTAATTGTCACCGGTTTGAACCAGCAGGACTCCATTACTGAACAAATCAATGTATGTAATTTCGAACTCTGTTTTCTTTTCAATTTCCTTCTTGTTTGGATGTTGAGAAAGTATTAAATGAAAATTGACAATTGAAAGACAAGGAAGAGAAATATCATGATTATTGGAAACCACACGAGAGTTTCATGAGGTGAAGGGGTGGACACGTGGTGAGTTGTATTTAGTGCAATTTGTTGCTTTGCTCTTAGGAATGTTGGATCTTTCGCTTGTAAGCAAAGTTTTGTTGTTTGTTAATTAGATGACCAAAATGGTCTTGGTCACATTTGTTTTAATATTTTTGCATTTTTGATTTTTTCTGTTTCATTATATTTTAGAGCTAAAATCAAAGTGTAGTCGAACTCTGGAGCTTAGAATTAATGCACACACCGAACACTTAGAGCTAATTTTAAGAATTATATGATTTCAAAATATATAATGTATGATATGTAATTTTCTTTCATTTTTTAAGTCAAATCTCCCAACCTAAACCCATTTATTGTGTTAATCTAAACGTGTAGTGCTCATGCAAATTGAAATATTAATAGTTGTGGAAGGATAGCTTAGTGATTTTGACTTTCGGTTTTGGACTTAAGAATTTGAAGGTGTGACCACAAATTTATTTCTTCTATTTAGTCGTGTTCTAACTGCTCCAATTTAATTAAAGCAAACTGTTATTTTTAATCATGTTGAGTACCAATTAACATGAAGGTTTCACATGGATATACTCCATTATCACTAACGACAATGATAATGACAGAGTATGTCTTAGAGCTTGGCTGTGTTTGTCACTTTGTTCATAGGATCTTTGTTCTGCTTTTATTTTGTACTAAAAAAATCCAAATAGGCCTATGTTTTCTCATGCATGATGAACATGGCATGTTGGTTGTTTGTTTCCAAGTATGGAAAACTATGTCTTTGTTTATTTGTAAGAACAGAGCTCTAAAATTCATGTTGAATGTAATTGTCTGTATATAATATTCTCCTTGGTCATATTATGTTGGTGTGCAAAACTTGACTGGTTCTTAAAAATGTGCCAATAGGCTTGTAGTCTACTGGTGTTGGGATTGTCTCGAGAGTTTGATTTTCTATGGAAGCAAATGTTAAAAAAAATAGTGACCAGTCATTATAGGATTATTATATAATGCTGTTTCTTTATTCAAATTAATCATACGATCATGTGCTTGAAAATTCCCTTTCAGCTGGCAAGTTTATACCTTTGTGTTTCTTTTCACGTCTGATTTATGAACATGGCGTCAATAAAAAAAATGAAGTTAGACGACATAACTTGACTTGGAAAGTAGGTCTTATAATAAGTAAAAGCTTTGGCAGGAATCAATGTGTTAGGTGCGCTTGTGGTAGCATCAACTTATTGTTCAACCTTTTCCATTTTATAAATGAAGTATTCATTGTTGTTTTTTTTGTACTCATTTAATTAATTGATAAAAAAATATTTTCATGTTTATACTTAGATGACTTTAACTTCGATTTTGATTAGCTAGCTTCATTCAATGATAATGTTAAGAATAAAGACTTATGAAAGTAATGAACAAGAAAATGGTTCGATGATGATTGTTGCGACTTGCGATTGATGGTGAAAAAGTTTTAAATGATTGTTTTGGTATGAAGTCATTGCTTAATTCGAGCCAAAATCGGCAAATTTGCAATTGTTAGTGTGAGAATCTTTATTTGTTTAATATTCTTTTATTAATTAGAGTTTTGTGTCTTGCAGAATGGTGTTAGAGGGTTGATGTTGAATCTGTATGATTTCATGAACGATATCTGGTTGTGTCACTCCTTTGGAGGAAAGTGTTATAACTTTATAGCGTTTGTAAGTACTGAAGCATGGTTTAAGCCACTTGACATGAAAGACACACCAACAAAACTTTATCTGATTCTAGAATACTTTTAAGGAAACTTTTGTAACTGATAAAATGTGATACAGTTTTAACATCAATGAATTGTGGATATTTCCATAGCATGATTGTTTGATTTTGGTAGATTGAATGGCGGCTTCATTAATATATCGAACCCAGAGAGTAATACTTCTTTTTAGCATTGTAATTAGCTGAATCCTGTTAAAATACAATATAATGATGAAATATAAAAAAACAAACATATTAAAACTTTTAAGATGAAGATTTTGTGTTGCATTTTTACTTTTATGAAAGCTTTATTTTTTATTGAAGTTCTGTTTAATGAGAATGATATTGCAGGAACCAGCCATTAATGTTTTGATAGAGGTACAAGTATTTCTTGAAGCAAATCCTTCAGAAATAATCACCATCATCATTGAGGACTATGTTACATCACCGAATGGCCTAACTAATGTGTTCAATGCTGCTGGTCTGCGGAAATACTGGTTTCCAGTATCTCGGATGCCAAAAAATGGTGGAAATTGGCCAACAGTTGATGATATGGTACAGAAGAATCAGCGTTTAGTTGTTTTTAATTAAAAGTCATGGAAGGAGGCATCTGAAGGAATTGCATATCAATGGAGATATATGGTGGAAAACCAATGTGAGTTCCTTTGATACTTTTTACCATTGGAAAAACTATCATTAGCCAGTACGAAAGATTTGTAATAATGGATATTGAAGTCACAGATGGGAATGGAGGAATGATAGCTGGTTCCTGTTCGAACCGCGCGGAATCTCTTGCCATGAATGCCACAACAAGGTCATTGGTTTTAGTGAACTACTTTCCTGATAATCCATCCCTAACTCAAGCCTGCAAACATAATTCTGCTCCATTAATGGATATGATCAACACATGCTATAAAGCAGCCGGCACACGTTGGCCTAGTTTCATCGCTGTTGACTTTTACAAGGTATGCAGATATAGAACATGTTGATCAATGTATTAGTTGCAGAAAGAATTGAAATTTGGTGCAATGCTGATAAATTTGTGCACAAAAATTCAGAGGAGTGACGGTGGAGGAGCCCCAGAAGCTTTAGATGTAGCAAATGGTCATTTAGTTTGCGGGTGCGGTAATATTGCCTCCTGCAAGGTCTGCCTCCATCCTCACTTAACTGGTTATTCTTTTTTAGTACTTAACATCAAATTTCGCAAATCCTGTTCTTTTTTTTTTTGGTAATAGTTCATTATGCGACCCTGCCAAGATAAGTGAAATTAGAGCTTTAAACCTCTCGTTGACCCAAAAACAAAAAAGAGCCTTAAACCTCTCATGCCGTGGTTTGTGAGTTCTATTTCTATTGTTGATTTACTAGCTAAGAACTCGAATTGAGGAAGGTGTTTGTTTTTCATAAATTAGCAGCAAAAGATTGTATTCCGAAAGATTAAGATAGATCTAGCGAAAATTGTATAGTGAAAATGTAGAGATAGCGTAAGTGTTTACAAACACGAATTTGAAGCAGTATATTTTATTTTATGCTTAATGTTGTTTAATTGCAGCCAAACATGACATTTGGAGTATGCGACATACCTGAGCCAGGCATAGCTCCAGCACCTGTAGGGCGTGACACCAGCATTGCTTACCAGGATAAAAAACCTGCTCAAGAATGGATGTTGTTAGGGACAATTATGCTAGCATTTTTGTGCTCACTTTGAATAAAGTTTTTGTAAATTGTGATCTTTTTTCCACATGAAAAAGTTATGATCTTTGGTCAAATAGGGCATCCGTGTAAAGAGTAGTTCCAGAGTGGGATTCATGTCACTGATTCCACTTGAGTTGAAACAACAAATGTTTCTTTTGTCATTCTTAAGTTTTGTTTTCTCTGGAAATGTTATTGTTATGCCTGTGACACTGTCTAAAGCATGTTTGCTGTCCTTTCTCTTTAATTTAGTTACTACATGTCTTTTATTTAACTTTTAGTAAAATTCAAAAATAAAAACGTTGGCTAATCTAGTATCTTAGGATAGGGTAGAAATAAACTCTAGTTAGAATACACATATGGAGTCTTAGATTTTCTCTATATTCACTTAGCACATTGTGAGTCTTTTCACTTAGACATGACCAGACCGAACCGAAACCGGCGAATTGGATCGGAATTGGACTATAATCGTGAACCGCAAAGTAAAAACCAACTGTTCAAGGGCTGATTCTGGTTCATGGGTTCTCAAACCGTTGAACCGGTTGTTTAACCCTTAAAAACCAACGTTTTAACCAAAATCAGTGGTTAAACTTTTAAATCAGTGATTTTAACCATCTTAAGCCAGCGATTTTAATTAAAATCAAAGGTTCAATCTTTTTAAACCAGTGGTTTTAACAATATTTTTTTAAAATTGTTTTGAATAAGATCAAACCAGAACCAGAACCACTGATCGAACCGTCCAAACAATTGACCAAATCGGTCAAAATCAGAACCTGACCGGAATTCGAATCGAACTGCTCATTGCGATTTGGTTCCGGTTCTGTGGTTCCAGGAACCGAATTCCCGGAACCACTGATTCATGAATTGTGTCCAACTCTTTTTTCACTTTTTTTACTATGCAATCTGCTAATTTGTAATTTACTTTTAACATTTACCACTTAATTTATCAAAACCGAACACTTCCATAATTTTGTCTTATTGCATCTACTCCACAGATAGTAAGTTGTAAGATTATGAAAAAATTACAGATGTGACAAAATAAATGCCAACTTTATAAAAATGCCAAAAATGAAACTATTTCTAAAATGTTGATTGAAAGAAACTATTTGTAGAAATTTAGAATATGAAATTTTGTTAAATTTCAGAGATACAAGTTGGATAATAAGTGCATGATAGATGTACACAGGTCTACAACAAATGTACAAATAGTGGGCAAAATAATTTTTAAATTCATTTAGTATATTAATTTAGTTTTTAATTGATTTAGGTTGTACAAATACTATCTAAACGGTGGACAATAGGTGTACAAAATGAATTTTGAAATGATTAACTTAATAAATTTTGTTTTATTTGATTTTTTTAGAGAAGTATTTACAGGTGGATAATATGTATACACATGGTGGACAAAATTTCCACGACATGTGTACACCATCGATAAATTTTCTAACATTTAATAATAAGACTTTATTAATTTAAGTGGACAACATGTGTACATATAGTGGACATTTTTGTCAGCCATCTATCCACCGAACCAAATTAAGGACTTATAAGATAATTTTACAAAATATTCTTTAAATTTGGTTAAATTTCACCTGTAAAACAGATAAATATGGAAGTTTTAGTGCTGATAGTTAGAAAATTAAGAACTAACATGTTATTTTATGAAGTTTTATTGCCCCAGTTGTAATCTTACACATTTATGGTAACTGGGGTTTTGAAACCCTAAACCCTGCTTCTCAACAAAATAGAACTGCCAGCGATTGGAGACGGGGAGGAGAGCACGACGAAGGCCATTGGAGGCAAGGAAGGCGATCGTAGTTCGTTCGCCTTTCGTCACCACTCATCGAGATTGTGAGAGATGATTGGTGGACTAATGCGATAGCGAACTCGGTTTGACTTTGACGAGAGGTGATCGATGGCAGTGGTTGTAAGATTGGTAGTAGTGGCGCAGAGTGCGACGATAGTTGAAGTCGGAGAGAGAGAGAAGACAGGAAAGAGACAAATTCGAAGAGAGAGGGTCACTGAAGAGAAATTTAAACTTAATACTCCACAATTTTCGTAAATAATTTGATGAATTTTTCATTGACGAAAATAAAATGAGAGGAGTGATTAATTGCAAACTTGGGATGTTTTGCATTGCCAGCTGTGTAATTTTCACCCAAGGTTATTGACTTATTGAGCCTAGGCTCCAACTGCAACGACCATTACAAGGCCACTCTGGCTGGGCTGGATTAGTGACGGTATTTCCTTAATTAGCTTGGGCCTTGTTGATAATGTTGTGAAGCTATGGGCTAACATAAAGGCTTAGTATAAGTCCAGTGGTTGGCACGGATCTAGTTTTCCCTGTAGTGATCAGCTGGAAAAAAAAAAATATACGGAGCATTTAGTACTTGAAAATATTTTTTGTTTTTAATTTCTAATGCATGAGAAAAAAGTATTTTAGAGAATATGTCCATTTGATTTTTTAAAATTAAAAAAATTATTTTGAGTTGTTAAAATAACTAAAATTACCTTACATATATTACATAAATTGGACAAGAGGTTTTTATATTTTTAAAATATTTTAAATAATGAAAAAATGGAAAGAAAAAAAACTGTATTTAAAATACCATAAAAAATAAATTTTTTTTATATTTTCAATAAAACAACGAACTCTACTTATTCAATCAATTTTTCTATTTCTTTTTTAAAATAGAAATGATTTTCAGTAAATAAATAAATGAATCCCTAGCGATTACCTTAATTGGTCAAAAGTCAACAGGCAACATGTCATTAGTCTCTAATAGTGTGCTTAATCCAAGGGCACTCGACCTAAACAAACATTTTGTGGACGGTTTATGCATTGCTCAAGAAACCTTAATTTCATATATAGTTTAATTAAGCAGCCCAATGTTAGCGATAATTTAAACATGTGTTAACCCTAAATCCCTTTATTCGTACCACTAATCGAAGCAATAGATGCGATTAGTTTAATCACTTATGGATTAAGAAATAAGATTAGGGAATCCGGCAGTGTGTCTAATGGCTAGGAATAAACAACATCAGTGTGAAGTTGGCATATTCCAATCATCTTCTTTGTGTGTGTATAAATATTCACACTTAGTGAATCCAAATCTTTGAAATATAGAACAATGTAGGACAAAATTGTTGCCTAAACGTTCCACTAAAACATTTGGGGATATATTGACTCATAAATGCCTTTTTAGTGTTTGTGTTCACAAGCGAAAAGAACTGCACCAAATGTAGTCTTATTAATTGAAATAAATATTTATTTTATTAATTTACCTAGTATTAAGATTTTTTTTATAACTAACTAATTGGATTCGAGTTTGATAAGAGTCGTACAGACGGCAAAACCTTCTTTAACCAAATCTTGAAGTTTTTTCGTATATATGAGTTTTGAACTCGAAACCTCAAATTAAAAGAAGAGGAGTTCGTATTAATCCACCACAAAACTCACCGTTCTTAATAGTATTGAAATAAATATTTTGCTTTGTCATGATGATTATTTTCCAAATTTCCAAATATGATCAAGTTGAATGGCATCCATTCATTACATGTAATATAGTATTTTCCTGTTCTACTCAAGAATAAAACAAGTATAAATAAAGCAATTATAAGATTTTGTTATTCCAAATAATTGGGCTTCCAAATATGATCAAGTTGAATGTCATCCATTCAATAGTGGTTTGCATGCAAGGCCAACATAGAACTAGTTCTGCTCCGCTGCTAGCTTCCGCTGGAATCGAGGTTAATAAGTCGAACCTATTTATTATACTGTTTATTAGTTAACCGGTATGCGATTCCTTCATTGGTATCAGAGCCAACACAATTTTTTCGAATATATTTAGAAAATATTGTTGGTCTTTGTCTAGGATGCCTACTGTGATTTTTTGGTATTCGACTTTTCGTCTCGAACGTTGTTTTTTGTTCGAGTCCGTCCGGAGTCGAAATCTGAAAGTTGGAGTTTTGAAAATTTGACAAAAGATTTGAGATCAGCGACCTCAAAAACGTTACCTGCCAAAATTTCGTGGCGAAATTCCATCGGAAAAGTCGTCAAATCGATGAAAACCTGAGCGAAAAATACTGAGTAAGGATACCCAGATAAATTTATTCATCTGATAAGAATGGTAACGTGGCGATCTGTGATTCGTCCACACGGACCACTCAGAATGCGACACTTGGCGGCGAGAAAAATCAGTCAAAGTTGACCAAAACGTGGACCAATAGAAACACGACATGTGTCAATCAAATGCCACGTGAAATGAGTGTCGGTAGTCAATCAACGTCCGACACGTGGCAAATAGTGCCACATAGGCATACACGTCAGGGGCACGTTGCATGCTGACTGGCCTGACACTTCATCACATTTAACCATTGATATTATGACACATGGCATATTTGCCACGTGACATACATGTCAGTCGACTTGGACCATTGAGAAATCGACACGTGGCCTTATGGTTGTACGATACATGACTTTACGCGACAGTGACACGTGGCAGAAGTTTAGTGTTTTGCGTGTACACCACGCGCTGGCGCGTGTGCCCGATTTCGCTCCTCCACGTGGCACATAGGAGCGCGTGCCACGTGTTCCGGCCACAATGTTTTCGGCATAAATACAATTTGAATTTTTCTGGTATTTTTTGTATATTTTTCACAATTTTTTGAGTTCTTGAACTATTTTTTTCCCAATTTATTGGTGTATAAATTGTGCTAAAAAATTGTGAGAAATTGCATTTTTGTCTAAATAATTGAGTTTGTTGAATATATTGTCCAATTAGTGAGTTTGTCTAAATAATTCAGATGACCAACATGGATTCCCCTAAATCAAGTGAACTTTAAAAGTGAATCCAAACGGTCATTATTTACTGTCTATAAAATTAAATATAGTATGGTAAATTATTAAGACCGAGATGGTAAATATGCACCTAGTGTACATTTCGATTCAAAGCTTAATAAGAGGCTATGCTAGTTTA
>CAODLS010148495.1:0-11932 GCA_948243855.1 Flueggea neowawraea | reverse complement strand
CTTCAATTTTCTTCAGGAGTTTCTTGACCTTGTGTTTGCACCCATCACAGTTAATGTGCACACTGAGAATATGTCTGTAGAAGCAAAATTTAATGCAAACCCATCAAAGAAAAGCATCATGAAGAAAGAATGGTTAATGGTAGAAACGGAGGAACATACCTCAATCTTCAGGAACTCCTGATCATTCCTCCACATTTTCCAAATTACAAAAGACAGATTCTTCCAATTTTTGTATCTGCTTTTTGTGGCTACTGAAGGTGTTTATGTACAGTCCAACAAAACTGAAACTAGAAAAGGTAAAACTTTTCTTGTTTTGAACTGTGAGAATAGGTAAAACTAGGTACAGGTAGGGCTCCAATGAAAAAAGGACACTACTTTGAGCGAAGTGAAGTTTTATTAGTCCTGCACAAATCAAATTATGAAATTAAATTACTTGTTGTCGACTAAAATCTATTTGTTGAAAGCCCAAGCAAAACAAGTACGTGAAAACTGAAAAGTGAGTCTGAAAAGTGTGCAAGTTTTTAAACGAAATTGACATCCGACAGGAAGAATCATTGCCGTTTCTTCTCAAACAGAGTGCAAGTTTCTCGTGACTGTAACCTTTGTTGGATTAGGGCAAAGGACTGTACTAACTTAACAACGTTTTAAGAAATATTAGGGTACTTTATTTATATAAAAAATATATATTAGAGTATCTATATTTTTTAATTTTTTTAAAAAATTAATAAATTTATCATATCAATAATTTATTAATTTTTCAGTTATTATATAATTTTTTTAATAGTTAATTTTTTATTATTTTTTAATATATGATCTATAATTATTTCTCTTATTATTTAATTTATTTATAATATAAAAATAATAATAAATATATTTATTTGATAAAAATATTTTTTGAGTTAATGTTTGAGTTAAAAATAATTTAAAATCTATCATGAAAATTATTTACTTGAAATTTTAAAAATAAAATAATAGATCAAATAAATATTTAAATTAAAATAATATAATTATCAATGAAAAGAAATTTGAATTAACTAAATAAAAATATTTTTTTATAATGTCTAGTGTAATAAA
The DNA here is from genome assembly GCA_948243855.1 of Flueggea neowawraea. Classification (NCBI taxonomy): domain Eukaryota; kingdom Viridiplantae; phylum Streptophyta; class Magnoliopsida; order Malpighiales; family Phyllanthaceae; genus Flueggea; species Flueggea neowawraea. Next base: position 10,858 of record CAODLS010148495.1, on the reverse strand, counting down.
TAAGAAAAAAATATAAAAGAAAGAAAATAAAATAAAAACACAACTACTACCAAAAAAATAAAAATTTAAAATAAAAACCAAAAACAATATTTAACTCATTTGCAAATTTTTATTTAAAAAAATAAAAATAAAAAATAATTAAATGATAAAAATAAATAAAATAACATAATAAAAGAAATAATTAAAAAACTAAAAAACATAAGAAGATTAAATAAAAAAATTAATTATATGAAAAAAATAAAAATAAAACAAAAAAACATATGAGATTACTTTATCAGTGGACCCTCCTACTATATCAACCATTTTATATATATAAATTGGTTAATTTTATTATACTCTTTTTAATAAGAGAGTATAATGATATAATATTTAATGAGAAGTTATTAACTTTCCATTATTGATGCCTTTAATAGGAGAATATGTCTAATGGATTAGACAAATTTAAAGAGTTAAAAATGTTATTTTAATTTTGTTTGTGTATTATTTTTTTTTAAATTTGTGTATTTGAAAGAAAAAATATTAAAAATAAATATTTTATTAATAAAATAGATAAATAATATTTAAGAGTAAATAATAATATTTTAATTATATTGAATTATTGTATCTTTAGATAAATTATTAGTTAATTTATTAGTAAAATATTTAAAAAATATATAATTATAATAAAAATAGAATTGAATTTAAAATTTTAAGATGAATATTAAAATAAAATATTATATTTTAAAAAATGAGTCAAGATAATTGAACTTACTTTTAATCTTAATTCAATTAGATTGATTTTTTTGAAGAGCAATTAGATTAATCTTAGGAGCATGTGATATTATCTTTAAATAATTTAATTAGGCTGTCCTCTGGAGAAAATGATGGGACATATGAACCTTGCAGCACAACGCATGCATTGATTTACTGTCACTTCAGAGAATCGTACATGAGATTTTTACTTCTTATAGTTAGTTTAATTCTTTGGGAAACATTGGATTCTTTTTCTTTCACTCATTTTATGTGCCACTTTTCTACACGGATTTGTCATTCGTATTGAAGTATATGTGTTGTTTTGAACTATAAGTAACATTGCTAAAAATGTCATTCCTAAACAGAAACGTAACAAAAATATCCAAATAAATGACAAAATTTACTTTCTCTAGTCACTTTATGTGTATGTCATAATTTGTCCATTAAATGTTATTTATACTTATTTTTTAGTTACTTATATTAATATAACTCACATAAATGTGAGAAAACACTCTAGTAGTGTTAAAATACAATAACTTATAATTAAGTGACATTTATTTTTCATTCTGTCATTTCATGATCATGTAACTTTTATTAGCGTAAATGTCATTAAGGATTCATATTTTGTCTTTTTTTTTAATAAAAACTAGTATATACTAAAATGCATCAATTAAGTTAGTAAGTGACAAAACCGTTGAATTAAGTTACACACTTATCTTTTTTATTGTCACTTTGATATTATGTCACTAATCTTCAATAAAATGTTATTTTTATCTTTATTTTTGTTACTTAAGTGATCAAAAATTATAAATTTTTAAATTTTTAAAATCACATATATGTACGGAGAAAACACAAAATATATCATTAAGTAACATATTTTTTTTTCTATTGGTCTGATCAATTACATGACAGTTTTTACATATATTGTGTCATATATATATGTTATTTTTATTATAAAAAATTACATATCGTCGTGGTGTCATTAAATATCTATAAAGTGACAAAATCAGGCCAATAATTTCCAAATAAAATTGTCTTCGTGTGATTTCTCGGATATGCTATTTTTAGTTACATAAATGTTATTTTTTTCCAACTTTCTGTTATATCAATTACTATTACTAACATTATTTCAATCTTAAAAAAAAGATCCTACAAACATCCAAAAAAGTTAATGTATACATGTAATTTTTCTTACTTTATCCACAGTACCCATACTTTCAGTGTCACAATAACAAGCAACAACTTAAACATTTTTTTTCCACAACATTATTTCATTATTTCCATTATTACAGCTTCTCTAGCATAAACTAGTTTTCATTTTAACAATATGTTCATGGTAATCCCTCAAGTACTATTTTTTGACACATTTTGGCATATCATGTTCCAATGAATGTTTATGTTTGCTATTACTACATCCAACATAAAATATTTCCCCTACAAAAATAGTTACCTCAAAAATATTTACTTTGCTCTCTTCAAACACTTTCTTCAATCACCAATTCTCACATCAACTTCAAGAAGTGTTAATACAATGATGACTCCTAAAAATAATCCTTAATGATGACTCATTTAGTAAATTAAGTAATTTCAACAACAATTAAGTAACAATCATAGTTACTTAATTTATCACAAACTTAAGTAACCGATCAAAATTAAGTAACTAGTGACTAAATTAAGCAACTATATCCAAAATTAAGTAACTTTTAAAACTACAATTAAGTAATCACCCCCTCAAATTAAGTAACTGAGGCTGAAATTACGTAACTCGAATTCTCAATGAGGACTCTTTTTAAGAGTCCTTGTTATAGTACCACCCTTCAAGAAGTGTTGTAGTACCACCCTTCAAGAAGTGCTAACTTTTTTCTCCATGGAAGACCCTTTTTTCGATCTTTACTTTCCTCTTGAATTTCTATGTTCAATCAACTATGCATACAACAATATAAATTTTTGATGCATCATTTTTTTATCCATGGAACTTTTGAAACATGACCATTCTGTGTCTCACCAACTCAGCCTTTATTTTTAATCGTCCCTCCCGCTCCCTCTTAATTTTCTCATTAATGCCACCAAACAAAATTTATTGAAATGGCTACTTTATACACATTATTTAATTGCTTAGTTTGGACAACTATTGGGCTTTAATTTTTGCTGTACATTCGTGTGTGTGCCTCTTCAATTTGCTGCATTAAAGCGGACCCATCAATGAAATTTGTCAAAACGTGATTGGATGTGATCTGGTGTGCCAAACAACATTTTACCACTTCAAAAATCCAACGGCTCAGCATCTTCAGGCTGGATCAATAGCTGACATTAAAAGGGCAATCAATTGAGTCAGGTGACAGAGTCACCTAAGTAGCGACCAAATTGCGGACGCATAGAAGTACATATGAAAAAGCATTTATGATAAAAAAAAATCATCCAACCAACATAATATAGACACACACATACACCAACAACAAAACTTGTGTAGTATCTTTTTAAAGTTTATTTCGCCGATCTTCTATAACTCTAAATTGATTGATAATACACTATGTACAATAATTTAAAATTTACTCACACTAAAATCAAATATTCATAAGTTGTAGTCATGTATACATACTGTAATATCTTACATGTTTCACATGTGTTTCACTTGTGCTTCGATCGTGGTTCTGTTTGCATTCATTATTGATTCCTTTATTCAAGACATTAGCTTAATTTTTTTTATTATGAATAATCATGGTTTTAAGTTGACTTCAGGTTCCTTGATCGTGTTTGGCCTTTGCGTGATCGAACAAGGATTTTTCGGCAACGAAAAGTCGCGTTTCTAGAGTCAACAGCCTGAGCCACACCCAAAACAAAATTGCCAGTGTCTTTAATCATTTGACCATGTCTTTGGGCTATTGACTGTGTCTTTTGGCTGGCTCGACACACGGACACACATTCATGTCCGTGTCTTAATTGCTTTACCCGTGTCTCATGAGGGATGCTCGTGACTTGTCTGTTGTGTCTTTAAAACCCCAAAACCCAACCCTCTTCGTTGTTCTCCGCCATTTTCACTCCCAAAACTCTCTCTCTATGTCACCCATTGTCTCTCTTTGCTCTTCCTTGGATCTGCAACACTTCTTGAGGTAAGAACAACACTCTAACTTGATTTTTTTTCCATTCTTGCACATTTATGTTGCTATGAGGCATGAAGAACGAAAATGGGTATGAATAGAGCTCGGGTCCGGTTTTGTGTGAATTTGTGGCTTGATTTGGAGTTGTTTTTGTTAGATCTAAGTATGAGGAGCATGGAAGAACATGGATTTAGCTTGGAAATGAGAAATTGATGATTTTTGATAATGGGTTTATTTGGTCCAAATTTTTTAGGATGGGTTTAGGTGTTTTGCTGTTGTTTGGATAAAAAGGATGATAGATTTAGGTTCTAGGGACTATATTAAGTCGATTGGGATGGTTGAAAATGTTGGGTTTCAGTCGGTTTGAGATTTGGGACGTTATGGTGTAGTTTTCTGCCGAAAGGACCAAAATTATAATTTTACATAATTTTGAGTATATTGAGGACCAAATCTGATATCTAGCATTTTAGGGATTGATTTGTAATTTCTAAAAATTAGAGGATTAATTTGAGAATTCTTACTTAGAGGACTAGTTGGTAATTTTAGAATACTTTGAGAAATATTTTGAAAATTTGAAAAGTTTTAGGACTAAAGCGTAATTTTACATAGGTCAGGGACTAATATGTAATTTTACATCGATGATCAATTTTGGAGAGATAAGTTTAATATTCGATCGAGATGGGTTTTCGGTCGACGTCTGAGCTTGGTTTCTGCATTAGCATTTGCATATCACATATTCTGCATTGCCACAATTACCATGTCTGACACTTTGGTAATAAAATTCAGTTTCAGCTTAGTTTGATATCTGAGGTGGTCAGCCATCCATTGACGTTAGTCGTCTGTTCACTCTGCTATGTGACATTTGTCCTGGTTCGAGATTTGGATTATTGACTCGGCGTCTAGGTGAGTAAAATAACAGCTTCATACACATAGGTTGTGTCTTCTAAATTATATATTTTTGTTTATGTCAGACCTGTTTCTGAAAAATGGAATAATTAATGGTTGGCTAATTAATAATTCGGATTACGTGATTATTATTTTATGAAAAATCTTTGTTTCTGAAAAGAAAAATTCAAAATATTTATATATGATTTATAAATATTTTCTGTAAAAATTATTTTTTATTTTGCGTAAACGTCTGATACATATATGGTAAATATATATAATGGGGCACCTGTGCTACGTAGGGTGAAACATAGTAGTTGGTACCATTGAGCAGTCAAGACCCAGTTACCAGGGTTAATGGTAGTTGTGTGTCCAGTCAGACGCATGTACTATGTTTTTGATTAGTGGCAGAGCCCACTTATACATACATTCTGTCTGTTTCTGGTCCCATATCTATTTTTGGTATATTATATACATAGTTTGTCTGTGTCTGATATACGTTATATATACTCTGTATGTTTTTGCCTGTTGTTTGCGAACATTTTTGGAAAATGAATTCGAAATTAATATTCTGTATTGGCGTGTATACGTATCTATATACTTATATCTGTATGTGGTAGTTTTGAAATGTTTTCAAAACAGTTTTTGTGATGCATGGAGTCGCTCTGGAGTGTCGTTTTCTCACTAGGGATTCTTACTCCTTTCTTTCTGTTCTTGTTTGATTTTCTGTATTTTATTTCTCAGCTTCGATTTCGGTATTCGGCTACCACTCGACGTCTTGTTCCTAATGAGGCGATCTTTTTGATAGTGAGTGCCCTTATGGTTCGGGCTCCTTTTGTTTTTTATTAGAGCTCTACACCGGGATACTTGTGGGTGTTTTGTTCTGTAAACGTATTTGGTATTTAAATATTAATCCTGATTTGATAATAATTTTATTATTAAATACTTATGTTTGAAAGAAGTTTGGATTTTTCTTATTTATTAAATTGTTAAAACGGTTTTAAACTAGTTATTTAATAAATTTGGGTGGTCAGTTCTGTTCTCTGAGGCTTGTGCGAGATGGGCCGGACTTCCATAAACGTTTCGCCTGGGTCCGGAAACGGGTCCTGAAACATACGCTTCACTTAAGTTTAATTTGTTGATTTAATTTTATTGGTTAGTTTCTTTTTTTCTTCCTCAAACAAATCAAAGTTCTCTTATTCAAATTTTCCAAATTACTTTTTTCCCACATTATATATTTTCCTTAGAATTACAATTTTTTTGGTGGGACGATTTATTAGAATTTAGGTATATATATATTGTGATTAATACAATATTTATAGAAATTTTTTAAAATTTTGGGGGACGATTGCCACCTTATGTCCTTTAAAAGCTTCATTCTTGAAATGCACCCTTGTGGTCCGTTGTTTGAGTTTTTATAGCAAGAGATTGTATATATTTCTCTCTATGTGGGTTTTACTCCTTCTTCTATATTAATTGGTTCTTTCTGTTAGGTCTTCTTCATGGAGTTTGGTCTAACTTGTCCAGTGGTGCGGTTTTAGTGTTGTGCAACGAAGTTCTTTGGCATGCTGGTGCATGGTCATCCTCAAATTTGTGTTTGCTCAGGCTCTTGTGTTGGGTTGTTTCGTTAGCAATTTGCTAGAGATGATGGGCTTTGCTTTGGTCTAGTGATGTAGTTAATTATGCGGAGTGTCCCATTTAAACCATACATTCAGAAAAATAACAATGCGTGTTTCAAAATTTCTAAAATTAGGAATGGTCCACTTACTCCAAGAGTAAGTTTTTTGAACTTATTTTTCATCTTCACTATCCATTACTTTTGAATTTCAGGTAGAAAAAAGTAAGTTAAATCAACCATTTGATTTAAAAACAATGAATGGTGAGGATGAAGAGAAAATTTTAGAGTAAGTGGAGCCTTCCCCTTTCTAAAATGGAAGCTAAAAAATTTTAAACTCCATGAATGCCATCTTTTTAATCCAATATCCAAAATGTTATTTCTATATTGTATTCAACTCAAAATCTTGTAGAAAATCTCTTGATCATGTTTCTCTTTCATCTCTCTTCGTCTTTTCTCTCACTCCTCTCCACTGCTCTCCTTCACCGATGTATCTTCTTCTCCACTACCATTTCGCCCTCCTCTCTTGCGATTTGTCTTTATCTCTCGGTTGTCTCTCTCTCTCTTTCTCTTTCCTTCGACAACGAATGAGATATGCGATAATTGTAGGTCTTGTTTGAGATCGCGATGATAGCGTTCGAAATCTCGAGGATGATGAATCTTTTTGTGAAGTCACCGGCCAATTTTGCAATGCTCCAGAGAAGAGAACATGTCGGTGTCATTGACCAAATCTCGCAAGCGGCACCAACGTCGTCGACTAGTGGCGAAGGATGGAAGGAGATTGCCGGCGTGAATAAGGTAGATGGATGTGAGGAGCTGTGGCGAATACATTGTAAAGCCCTAGAAAAAATCTGTATATGTAAAAATATACACATAATCCCTTAACTTTCAAAAAATTATGAAGTTAGTCCTTAATGTTTGTTGATGTAGAGTTAATCTTAAAGTTGTGTAATATGCATGTGTAAACATGTGTACAAGTTTGTACACTTGTTTACTCTAATGTATACATATGTACATTAAAAAAAGTGAACACTTATATATTTATATACACCAATTTCCAATAAAATAGGTTAACAAAAATATGCAAATACCTTGTAAACTTGTGTACACAGGTCATCGAAAATTAAAAAAAATTAAGTTTTTATAAAAAAAATATTGTGAATTTCTTTGTACACTTGTGTACATGATTGTACACCTTTGGAAAAATTAGATTTGTTTTTTAAATTTTTATGAGAAAAAAAAAACTCAATTCCTCCCGTTTAAGTCAATTTCTTGAAAAAAAAAATTCAAAATTTCAAGAAAATATCTCAGTTTCTCACCAGTTTCAGAAAAATTGTATTTTTAATATGTGTTTATCTTTTTGTGATTACTTTTTGTGATTATTTTGATAAATGGAAACTAGTGGCAACATTTTTAAAATTTGGCAATTTAATTTGCTATAAAAGCGTGATGTTACCCTAGTGATTCGGTGCTATCTTGGATGGTCTTCAAAGTGTTCGGTTGGGCTCAAGGTTTTGGTTTATTTTGCGTTGAGTCGGTGTTGCTGTGATGTTATTGATGATAAAATTTATATGTGCTTATCGGTCGGTCTTGGTGGGGGCAACTTACAAAAGTAACCAAGTGAACTTTTTTATTTTAAATTCGATTTTTTTATTTTTACTTATTAATCCTCTTTAACTATTTTTTTTACTTATTTCAAGATTTTTTTCATATTTAAATTTTTATTTTAAATTCGATTTTTTTATTTTTTATCTTAATTTTTTATTTAGTTTTAAAAAAATTGAAAAAGCTTTTATAATTTTTTTTCAAAAAAACTATTTTTTCATTTTTTTAAAATTTTATTTTATTTTTTTCTCTCTTCATTTGTCTTTTTTGCCCTTTCTATTTAAACAATTTTTTTATATCTATTTTTTTGTTTTATTTTATTTTCATCTTTTTTTCCAATGTTTTAATTTTATGCATTATTTAAATTTTTTAATTTTTAATTATTTTATTAGTTTTTTCATCAACATACTTTTATAATTATTTTTACTTTAAAAAGGTGTAAAATGTGCATAAATCATTTTACACCTTTTTTTAACAATTCAGCACTTTTAGTTTCTTATTTTCCATTTTTTGATTTTTTTTGAGTTTTTTTTCCAATTTAGTTGTCATTCTTTTCCCAGTTTTCCATCTTAAATTTTTGGATTTTTTATTTTTAAAATAAAAATTTTAAACAAAACAAACTTAAAAAATAAATCTTAAATAAATATAAAACAAACCTTTTATAAACCTAAAATAAATCTTTCAAATAAAATAAACTTAACTAAACTTAATATAAATCTAAAATAAACCATCAATAAAATTTTAATAAACTTAAAATAAATCTTTTAAACAAAATAAATCTAATAAATAAATAAATACAAAATAAACCTTTTATAAACATCAAATAATTTTTTTAAAATAAAATTTAAAAATAAACCTAAACTAAACTTATTATAACACTAAAATAAACTTTTTATAAACTTGAAATAAACCTTTTAAATAAAATAAACTTTTAAAAAACTTAAAATAAACTTTTTATAAACCTTAAATAAACAACCTTTTAAACAAAATAAAGTTTAAAATAGACCTTTTAAAAAAATGAATATAAAAAAAAACTTAAAATAAATCTAAACTTTTATAAATCTAAAATAAACTTTTTAAACAAAATAAACCCTTATAAATTTAAAATAAACCCTTTATAAACTAAAAATAAACTTTTAAAATCCTTACAAATTTTTAATAAAACTTATTATAATTTTAAATAAACTTCTTAAAAACTTTTAATTTAAAAATAAACATTTAATATTTAAAAAAAACCTAGAAAAAAAACCCAAACCCTAGCAAATAGAGGATCAACCAATACAAAAACAGATCAATTAACCCACACCGCCATCAATTGCCACAAAATCAAACCGAAACCCTAAACAAAACAACAAACCACCACCACCTTCATCAACCAACATATCTCCTCAAAAACACAAACAAAGAAGTCGAATCTGAATCAAACAATAACAACTAACGCTGGATCTGCACAAAAATAAACAAAGAAAAAGTTAAAATTTTCAATAACAATTAGAGACTGACTTCTAGTTTTAAAAAATCATAAGTACTAAAAACAATATTACACAAAAATGAGCCGGTCAACATAGGGTTTATGTCGCCGACCACACCTTTACTGCCCAGAAAGCCACCACACCTTCGTCGACTGCGAGCAACAGCGGGTCGGCGTCATTTCAGCAGTGGCGAACGCGGAGTGAGGAAGCGGCGAGGAGAAAGACTCCAAGAAGGAGAATCAGCGCTTGGAGGAGAGAGATGAGATGAGATCGAGGAAGAGAGCGAGGAGATCGGGATATAACCGAGGATGAGAGAAAGGATACGATGAGGGCTGAGCAAGACGGAGAGACGAGGACGAGTGTAATATCCCGTACTTTCCAATTATGATCCCTGTAGTTTTCGAATATGATATAGAGGACTTTTGGGAATACTAGTGGATGGTGAATGATGTTTATGACGAAATCATGTTAGGTTGGATGTTGTTAAATGTTGGAAATAATCCGGGACGAGTTCGATAACAAGAGAAGTCAAGAAAGGAGAAACAAGGTAGCCAACACACGTAGGTACAAGGATAACGTACGTAAGGCACTGTTTTTGCAGAATACGTGTTTTCAATGATTGACGTACGTGTGCCGGGTTTCCATGATGATTCACGTACGTGAGATGAACAGTGACGTACATGAGGTTGGGCCTAGTGTGTTCAGAATTGATTTTGAGCCCCGATAACGTACGTGAAATGTCCATACACGTACGCAAGGGTTCCCTAATGTACGCCAGACATAGATTGACGTACGTGAAGTGTGTTTCAGATGCCTTTAAAGCGTTCAACAAACCCGATTTTCTCATTTTTCTACTCTCCCAAATCACTCAAAACTCTCTCAAATCGTCCAAGACTTCAGAGCTTGATTCTTCCGTCATCCACAATCATTTTAAGAGGTAAGATTCATTTCTTTCTTGGATTTAACATCTCTTTCATGCATTAATCCGTAAAATTCGTTTTGGTCCAAATGGGTTTAAGGTTCGGATTTTTGAATGATTATGAGTTAATAAATGCTAATGGTTGTTAGATTAGAGTTCATTGAGGTCAAATGAACATGTTTCAAGCCTTGAATCTACAAATTTGATGATTTATTGTGTTGGCTAGGGTTAGGTTCGATTTTGATGATTTCTGGAGCGATTTGGAGTTTGTTTGATGGAATTGATGATTGATTAATGTTTATGAAGGTGTTTAGGAACAATATGAGTGATTAAAAACATCGGGTAATGATCGAATCGGAAGTTCAGTAATTTTGAGAATAAAACTTTATGTTTATATATTTTTGTAATTTCTGGAAAGTTGAAGTCAGATTTGTAATTTCAGAAACTTGAGCTCCAAAAATATAATTTTAAAAAATTTAAGGTATAGATTTGTAAATTCTAGAATTTATGGAGACTAACTTGTAATTTTACA
>CAODLS010148426.1:0-21989 GCA_948243855.1 Flueggea neowawraea | reverse complement strand
CTTTTTTTCAATTCCAACCAATTTTCACTCAATTTAATTTCCCAATACACTTCAAAAATCCTATTAACATCAAAGAAAAATTTAACACTCCAAAATATCATTAATTAATTTAATGATATTTTAAATTAAAATTAATCCTTCAAAGATAATTAATTCGAAAAAAAAAATTCAACGAAAAATTTACCCAAAAATAGTAAAAAAAAATAAAGTTATTACAAAATTCCAGAGGGTATAAATATTTCCAAAAATATTTATATAAGTGGATATATAATAGGTTTCATAAACAAAACCGAATTCAAAAACAAACAAATTTTCTTCACAAACAAAACAGAGAATATCAAAATCAGAGGGATATATATATATATATATATATATATATATATATATATATATATATATATATATAAGATTTCAAAACAAAGTATTGATTATTAAAGATTACATAATCAGTTTATTAATTAAGCCAATCCTTAATTAATCAAAATTCAGAAATATAGCCAACACAGGAAAAGCAAATAGGGTTTTGAGATATAGCCTGTAATACCTTGTCCCTTTTCGACCTAGCTTATGTAGCATTTCGACCAGTCTCAATTTATTTTGTTCAATTATGATTCTAACTTTGGTGTTTGAGATGTTAATTGGATGTCCAATGATGTTTTGAAATGAGTTAGGACCTTTGAGCTTGATGTTGTTCGATTGGATTGAACGGATGAAGCGAAAGAAATCAAATTGTGAGGTTTTAGTCATCACCATTCAACCCACCAATTGGGTAGTAGACTAGTGGAGTATGTTCTTGGGTAGTCGACTCACAAGGTTGGGTAGTCGACTAATGGGTCGCAGATCTATATAAACCCCTCCCCAACCCACTTTAGTTCACCCTCTTTTCCACTCCAAACCCTCTCAAACTTGTCCGAATCACTTCCCCATTATTTTCCCATCACTTCTAGGCATCTCTTAAGGTAAGAGCGACCTTCCATTCCTCTTATTACACCATTTAATCTTAAAATTTCTTTTTGGCCGAATTTGAATTTTTGCCTCAGATTTTGTTGTTCTGTTGAAATGGTTGTTAGAGGATGATAGATTAATTTGGACGAATTTCTTAGAATTTGGAGATATTTTTGGCAAACCAATTATAGATTCATGCTTTTGAATTTGAGATTGATCAATGTGGGTGATTAGATTCGCTTTCTATCGGTTGAATCGGATTTAAGGACCAATTGGGTAATTTGTCATTTGAGGACAAAATAGGATATTTGCCATTTATGGACTAAAATATAATTTTTGATATATTGGAGTATTTATTTGGATATTTTGAGAATTATGAGGACTAATATACTATTTTGGAGATTTGGGACAAAAAATATAAAGTTGGAATATTTTGGGGACTAGTTCGTAATTTTCAAAGTTCGGGGAGCAAAGTGTAATTTTATTGTGAGGTGCAATATTTGATTTATTATGATAGGCCTTGCTCCTAAAAGGGTTTTGGACTTTGTCTGAGCGTTTGAGTCTTTACATATGCATTTGCACACATTTTAGTACAGCCACAATACCATATTTTGATTTGCTTCTGATATGTTTGTTCCAGTTTTGCTTGATTTTTGAGGAGACCAGTCATTCACTTATGGACTGTAATCATGATTATTTGCTCAGCGTCCAGGTGAGTGAAATGACAGCTTCAGACATATAAGTTGTGTCTTCTAAATTCTATATTTCTGCTATGTCTGGTTATTTTTGGAAATTGAAATAATTAATGATTTGGCTAATTAATAATTCAGATTATGTGATTATCAATATTTGGTTTTTGTTTTTGATAAATAATATTTATATATAGTATATAAATATTTTTTTTGCAAATTAACTCAGTTTCTAAAAAATAATATTTATATATGGTTTGTAAATATTTTCTGTAAAGTAACTCAGTTTCTGAAATCTAATATTTATATATGGTATATATAAATATTTTCAGAAAAATCATTTACACTCTGCTTGTTCGTATGATATATATATATATATATATGGTATATATATAAATACTTCGATATGGGGCACCTGTGCTATGTAGGTATACAAATGCGCATTGAAAGCCCAATTAAAAGGCTTTTTTTGGTTGTCATGTGTCCGGCCAGATGCATGTAATCAGTTTCAGTGTGGTGATGGAGTCCACCTTTATGATATATTATTCTGTCAGTTTCAGGTCCCATATATGTTTCCGATATACGATATATTTAGTATATATATTATGTATGTTTCTGCCTGTTGTTTGCTTTGGGTGTGAACGATTTCAAAATAAATTTCTGTCTGAGAATATTTATGGAATTTATCTCTGAATATATATATATATATATATATGGAATTTTTGTCTGAAAATATTTATGGAATTTATGTCTGAAAAATTTTGGTACTTCTCTCTAAAAAATATTTTGGGAACTAAACGTGATTTTGGACAATATTTTTAGCTATTTTGGATTTGAAAAATTAAATATTTAATTTAATTTATTATTTATCAATTTGGGTGACTATCTGTTGATTGCCTTGTTTGCGAAGGATTCCGAAATGATTTTTCGGAAACGTTATTATTCTGTATATGGTGTGTATACGTATATACACTTATATTTGCATGTGGTATTTTGAAAGGTTTTCAAAACAATTTTTGTGAGGCCTGGAACCGATCTGGAGTGTTGTTTCGTCACTAAGGATTCTTACCCCTCCTTTTATGTTTCTTGTTTACTTTCCTTTATCTTATTTCTCAGGTTCTCTTTTGGCATTCGGCAATCGATCGACATTTTTATCCTAGTGAAACGTTCCACTTGATAGTGAGTGCCTTTTTGGTTCGAGCTCTTTTTGTTTTTGATTAGAGCTCTACACCAAGTATATGTGGGTTATGGTTGTATCGAGTATTTTGATATGTTTATTTAAAAATATTATTATATTTATTTTTTTATATATAAATATATTTCATTTTAAATTATAAAATGAGTATTTTGTTTTCATGTTTATTAAATTATTTAATAAACGATTTGGGTAGTAATATGTTTCTGTTCTCCGAGGCTTGTGCGAGACGATTTGCCTCGTACGTTGGTCACGGTCTGAAACTGGTTGTGACAAAGGTGGTATCAGAGCCTAGGTTTCTGAAAGTCTGGGTCGGTTGTGGAGCATAGGTTTTTTTTAATCTTGTCAGTTTGATTTGCCTCTGCATACGTTTCTGAATCCGTTTCGGTGCTTTGACCTTTGTTTCGGTACTCCGATTTCTGTTTTGGTACTGTGGCAATCATTTGCATTTTGGTATGCATATATGACTCATTTGTTTTCTATTGATCTAAAGACATGGATCCATTTTGCATGATGTGTATGCATATCGGAACTCTCTATTATGTGTTTCGTTCAGTATGGTGCCATGATTATCTTTGATACACTAAGCTTTGCCAAATATTCTGGGATTGGTAGCATATTTGTTAGAGGAGCTCTGTTGGAGGTTCCATGTCTTTGAGCAATAAAATCGTAGATGATTCAGTGGCAAAAGGGTATGCTAATATATTTTCTGAAAATAAATGATTTAATTATTAGTGATGAGAACAGTGGTTCTTTGGTGCCAATGGTTGGCATCAAATGATCATTGATTTAATTTTGGAGAATTTAAGGAATAAGAAAGAGGCATTGATTTGATAAGCACCTGGGGGCTTAGCATAATATGTTTTGAGAAACTAGTGGATAAGTCTAGTAATGATTGATAACAACTATTTTGGAATTTCAGGGAATCGAATTCGTTTGAGGTTTGTGATACCTTTTAATTGGTTTAGAGTATATCACATATATGTTTGATCAGAGGAATATTGATGATTAGAGTGTCGAAGGCAATAGGTTTGTAAAAGGATAAAAATTAGGGAAATATCTTGGTTTATGAGATGTCAGAATTTTGGTGTTTGATAAATGAAGGTTGATGTTAGATATACTAAAATAGAGGTTTAAGGTTAGGTGACCTTTAAACTACTATGTATTTTAGAATTGCATGGATTTACGATTTGAAATTTTTCATACGTTATGAGAATTTCAACTACTCAAAGTGTGAATGTATTTGGTGGTTTTCATGCAAATGCATTTCTGAATATTTGAATTCGTTTTTGTATACTTGGTTTCTATTATTTACTTAGCATGATTATTTGCCAAAATCGCATTGAGTTAAAAAAGGAGAAATATTGTTATTTATTCACTTTATAAATTAAAGTGAAGACAAAATTTTCAAATGAGTTTTAGAGAAAGCAATTTGAAACAAATATTATCTTTTACATTTTGACGATTTTGGAAGATTAGTTTTTGGAGTATAAGGCATTTGCAAATGATGCACAAGATTGTTTTAAAGACAAATTGCGATGATTTGTTTTGATGACTTTGGGGAAATTATACTTTTAAGGCATAAAATACTATGTAATTGTTTGAGAAAATCAGCTTTGAGAAGCATATTTGGGAAATGGTCACAACTCCGGTTATCCCTAGGAAAGTGACAAAATTGAATTGGTAAGACTCGTTAATGTAATTATTTTGAGGTTTACATCTCGATGAGGTCAAATTTTATAGATTAAAGATTGGATGATAAATCAAATTATGAGTAAATTTGAGGATATAGTTATGTTTGAGCTTGAAACTTGGAGATTTTGATTTATTGAATTCTGAGAATTTGAGCTTGTGTAATTACTACATGAGAGAATCGAAACTGATAAGGGGTCTTAAGAGACAATGGTTTATGCTGACATTGATAATAGAAAAATGTAGTATTCCTCGATGATGTCACTGGGGAAAATGTGATGAAATCAGATGAATGACTAGATGGAATAACTCACGAGGTTGAGTTGATTGATTTGGGGAATTTGAACATATGGTGATTTACTCGTAGGAATGCTCGTGGTAATTTTGATAGAGACCTTGTCTCTAATATATTCTTTGATGTTTCATGGATACCAGTGGATTGGCTTTGCAATTGAAATTGAATTTTGGTGACTTTGTTGAACATATCATGTTTCGAAAATTTGGTGTCAAGCATTGATAAAATGTCATAGTTTTTGTTAAATTCTCTGTAATGGGTACATTGAAGTTACTCGATGTGTTTGAGTTTAAAGGTTTAGTTTTGGATTCTGGCATCTCATTCCTCATCCCTTTTGGGAATGTGTTCTAAGTCATGGCACTACACTGAAATTCGGTGAGGGTAAAACTCAACATGTTTTTGGAAGGATCATTAGCTCTATATGCTTTTGGATATGCATTCCTCAGCTTTGCTCTTTGATTCTATCGATGAGTATATCGGTGCTTTATGTTTTTGCATATGCATTTTTGGTAATTGCATATATGTGTCTGCATTTTTGTATTTTCTGCATATCTGCATATCTAGGTTTGCATGACTAGATTATTGGCAGTGTGGTGGTCGACTCCTCTATGATTTGTTTGGAAAAAAATTGTGATTTTTGTCTGGTTGGAGATTTAATTTGAGAAGGTTCTAGAATGATCCAAGTTATTAAGGTATTTGGATTTTAAGTCATAGCTAGAAAATATGATATGATTATATAAATGATTGAGATCGAATATAGATTTTATTCGAGGAAGAACATTAGATTTTTACATAAATGTTGTGTCTAATTAGAAAATTCAAGAAGATACTTTTGAGTATGAGATTGGTGACACTTGAGGGAATATTCGAGATGTGTTTGAGTTTAAAGGTTTAGCTTTGGATTCTGGCATCTCATACCTCATCCCTTTGGGAATGTGTTCTGAGTCGTGGCACTACACTGAAATTCGATGAGAGTAAAACTCAACATGTTTTTGGAAGGAGCATTAGCGCTACATGCTTTTGGATATTCATTCCTTGGCTTTGCTATTTGATTCTATCGATGAGTATATCAGTGCTTTATGTTTCTGCATATGCATTTTCGATAATTGCATGTATGCAATTTTGTTTCTTCTGCATATCTGCATATCTAGGTTTGCACAACTAGATTATTGGCAACGTGGTGGTCGACTCTATGATTTGTTTGGAAAAAAAATTGTGATTTTTGTCTGGTTGGAGATTTAATTTAGGGAGGTTCTAGAATGAGACAAGTTTTTGAGGTATTTGGATTTTAAGTCATAACTAGCAAATATGATAAGATTATGTAAATGATTGAGATCGAATATAGATTTTATTTGAGGAAGAACATTAGAGTTTTGCGTAAATGTTGTGTTTGATTAGAAAATTCCAGAAGATACTTTTGAGTATGAGATTGGTGACACTTGAAGGAATATTCGAGATAAGTATTTGTGTAGGTTGGAGATTGTATATTGTTTGTAGATGAGCTACACTCTACACGGACTATAATATCTTCAACCAATGAATTGATTAGAACTTGAAAGTTTTGAGAGGCATAATATAGCAGGATGAAAATTTTGGTAGTTGATTTTGGGAATTTGTTATTCATATGGAGGAATAGATCTAACGGATAGATGATTTGATTATATCAAAAAAATTGCGACGTATGATATATGATAAACTAGGGGGATTATATATGTTATATGGTAAATAGGGATTGATACTAAACATACAAGTCAAAAGATAAGTATAAGAATAGCATGTAACTACCACATTGGTGATAAATACAATTGATGGTTTCCTTTGACTATGATTATAGTTGTCTATGGTTAGGTAATCAATCTTATTAGTGGAAATTTATGATATTTTGTTTGGAGTTAAATGTTTATGGCATTTCAATTAGATCACATGTTGTGATTGTTTCACATATCTCAATTTCAATTGAAATAATGGATTTGAAATTGATGTCAGATGGATATAATACATTTAGGGGATTGCATTTCATTTAGGGAACTTAGTTGGAATTAGCTTACGGTTTGGCCAATATGGTAGCATTAAACATTGTTAAATTGTGTCTACTCTATCCACTGTCTTCTTTGGAACATAAAGACCTGTCTCAACTGCATCCCAAACTTTCTCAGCTTCACACTTGAGAAAGACCATCATTCATGTCTTCCAATAAACATATTCACTACCATAAAAAATAGGAGCTTTATTAATAGATAGACCTTCATATTTTGAATTGCCTCCCAAGCATGCCATTTTGGGTCTTACACTCAAGGTGATTTAAACCTTAAATATTGAGTACTTAGCTCTGATACTAATTGTAATCCCAATATGGAAATCCAAGAGGGGGGTGAATTAGATTTCTTACTAAAAAATTAAACCTTTTTAAACTTTTTGTCAATATTTTGTAAAAACATAGAAGTAGCTTAATCCAAAACACAATCACATAAACTGAAAAGTAAAGAAAGTAAGGGATAGAGAAACAAAGCTTTGATGTATATTAGTTCGGTCTTCCTTGACCTATGTCCACTCCTCTAACTCGCTAGAGAATTTGAATCCACTAAAACTTCCTCACTACTGAGTGGAGGCAAAACTGTTACAAGATCTTATTTTATAGGTTCATAAGCAACCTTTTACAAACTTGTTTTCAGGCCAAAACAGGAAAACCAACCCTAGTTTCTAAGGCTCACTAGTAACCATTCTTGTTTTTCAAGGGTTCAACAAGTAAACCTATACTACCCTCAAGCTTCAACACCAAAGCTTAGTAAGAAGTGGATTCCCAAGTTGAAAACAGTATTCTCACACCAACTCAATAGCAGATAGCAATTCAATAGCATAGTTGGAATATAAGAACTCAATAACACAAGGAGAGAGAAAATCAAGAATCAAATTAGCAAGGTTTGGCACTCTCTTGAAAATGTTCTTACCTTCTCTCTCTTCAGAAAGGACTATTTATAGGCATACTCCCAAAAATAGTCGTTGCAATTTTCAATGTAATCATTGAGAGAGAGTAGCAAAATGATGAATTTAATGATATCAGCTCTTGCTACGTGCTTACTATATGTCCTATGTGCATAGCACATGATCCCAACAGAGTGTTACAGGTAGTGCATTCTCTTGCGCATGCATAATATAGATTCCAGTAGCCATTGCCTAAAACAATTTGATACCAGGTGGCTACTACATGCACATCATGTCTTCTACGTGCGTGAATCAACTGTCTTGTGCACATAGCATGACCTTCTACGTGCGTTAACGTTTATCCAAGATAAGATCTTTGATTCTTCACGTGAATGTGTCAGAGAATATTACAATTCAAATGCCGAGGACCATCTCAGGTTTGTCTGATAGTCCAGCTCACCCCTATCTACATGCATAGTTTTCGTTCTACGTGCATAGTACACAATCTTCTAACGTCACCTGAATCCGTCAGATAATATATTTTTTTTCAAAGTCTGACATTCTCTAACAGAATTTGTCTTCATCTCATATCCAAAGGCATCCACGTTTATGTGCATAGATTCTTATACCACGTGCGTAGCATAGAACACCAAAGATGTCATTGTTCATCTCCAACGCACACAGATCAGTGTAAAATGTGACTCTCCTTTGTCTCGTGAGCCTTTTTCAGTTTGCATCACAACCTGTCTATGTGCTTAGAAATTTATTCCACCTACGTAGAATGATGTTGCCTTTAGATCAGTGAGAGGCATATCTCTACTATGTGTGATATATTGAGTATAATGCGCATAATATTTATCTGAACCATTTTGTCTTCTGAGTACAATCATGTCTACGCGGACACCATATCGTCCTATGTGCATTGCATCGATTGCACGCACGTTGTATGCTCTTTTACGTGCACAATGTCCATTTCTAAAATACTCAAAATTACTCTGTTTGATTAACGTGCACAGATTCTGGTGCTATGCGCTTAGATCATCCTTTAATGCACTTAAATGGTATGCCACGTGTATAGCTTAATTGTTTAAGTGTTTTGTTTGAATCATCAAAACTTAGAAGGTGTTGTTGCCTCAAAAAATGAACAACAATAGTAATGAATACTTGAATACTTGGGAATTATGAACGTCGACTCGAGACTTGAAAACACACAAAAAATGATAAGGTCGGGAAGCTCCCCGGGGAGTCTTCGATGCTCAAGTTAGTAGAGATTTTGACAGAGTGTAAGTATGTGTGGAGAGTAGAGCATACCTTGAGATGTTGTCCTCATATCTATTTATAGGATGAAAGGTTGATGGAGTAATATTTGTAACATTCATCATCAATGATAATTATAACGTTTCTGTTACAATTTTATTATTAAATACATTTAATGATTATTTTCCTTATGTCATATCAATTGCGCCCCACTCTTTTCTTCTGATTTTCTGGAGATAAGAGTAAAAATATTTGGATTAGGGGCTTTTATGTAATTATTTAGTGGCAAGAGAGTGCTTGGATTTTTTTCCAAGATTTAGGGACTTATTTTGACGTTTACCAAGTCAGCACTGAGTTGACTCGATGACCTGCCCCTTTCTTCCAAAATCAGTTGCTTTCCTCTTCCTTCCTATTTTGGGTCCAAAATTCATGCGTTGATTCAATGATTTTCTTCCTTATTTGTTTTCTTCTCAATTTAATTTCCTAATTTGGATTGACTTCCTGAAATCAAGCCCCTCTTTATTATGATTGTCGATTTTAGGTTAAAAATTCTTTTAGAACATTCGACCTCCTCTATTGGCTTCATTCAAATATGCCTTGAGTCTCATATTCTCTTCTTCTTTGTTCAAGGACAACTTCATCTAGCGTCGTCCCTCTTTCCTCCGTTGGTTTGCTTTCTTCCTTCTCCCATTCTCTTCTTTCTCTCCTCCCCTTTCTCTTTTCTTCTGTTTTTTGTTTTGCTTTGTTGATTCTCTTCTTATGTTTTCTTCCTTTGCAGCTGCGGTGTAGTGCAGTGCAACTCGTGCAGGAGACAACAGAGGTGGCATGTGGTGGAGTCGATCCTGGATTCTGGTCGGGCCGACGTCGTGTGATGGTTCCAGGAACTTGTTCGTGGCTTCTGTTGTGGAGGAGAGTGCAACCGTGATTTTGTTGCTTGTGGTGAGTGAAGGAGATGAAACGACGTCGTCTAGCCGTAGAGCATTACGACTTGTCGGATCGCAGAACATAGAAACGATGTGATGTATACCACTGTTAATGAACGACTGAGTGTAGAACATTCAGAATGACAAGTCGTTTTACTTAGATTGAATGACGTGTCACGACCATAGTCGGCCCCGTGACCGGCGTACGAGGCAGACCGTTTGTGGAAGCCCGATCCATCTCGTAGAAGCCTTTGTGATCAGATATACTGCCCGACTTATCAAAATATTTATTTAAAACATTTATAAAAACGTTTATAAATGAAATAAAATCATATATATATATATATATATACATATACAGTATATCAAAATATCAGTGAAAATATAAAATCAGCAGAGTAAACCCCAAAATACAAAGTGAAGCCCAGTATCCCAACAGTAACTCGATGTGGAGCTCTATGACATAGTAAAGTAGAGTCCCGAATGAGGGCACTCACAATAGCCAAAAATGCCTCACTAGGTCGAGGTACGGGTCAGATGATGTACGTCCAAAGGTATATATGGACAACAGAAGAAAAACGGGGTAAGATTCCCTAGTGAGGAAACAGCACATCAGACCGCCTCATACGTACCTCATAAAAACTGGTTTGAAATCCTTTTTCAAAATACCGCAGACATATGTAGATACCATATAGTATACACACTATATACACAATACATTTGCTGGAAATCGTTTTACCAAAATGTTCGCATTCATATCATACAACTTGCATTCAGACAATATATACATATACTTGTGATTTCATAGTACGAGACCATATCAAAGAAATAGCAGTGTGGACTTCGCCACCTGACTGCTCAATAATTGCGTATATCTGGCCGGATATACGGTCACCCCAATCCCTGGTGACTTGGGCCATAAACATACAATGGTATACCAAAGACTACATACTCCATAGTAGGGTGTCCCCACATCAGTCTGATACATTCATAGTATTTCACACACAATCATGCAATATTTTTTCCATTATTCCATCTTTTACAAAATGTTCTTGTATATATATATATATATATACCCATATATACTTTAGATTTTTCATATCAAAACGTTGGTTAATAATAATCATATACCCAGATTATTAATTAACCCAATAATTATTATTCCAAATTTCATGTCAAACGCGACATATCAAAAACAACATATACTAAATTTTGAAAGACACAACCTATGTATTTGAAGCTGCTATTTCACTCACCTGGTATCCAAAGTCGTGGATCCAATCAAATACCGCTCATGGGTGGCTGCTCTTGTTGGCAGGCACACTGAGTTGTATATATACAGACATAGCAAATATCAATATGTGGTACTGTGGCGGTACCGATGCATGTATGCGAATACAGATGCTGACCCTCAAGTCACTGAACATATACATCGGGAGTGAATGCATCATCCATGACCCAAAATATACCATGCACGTAAAATTACAGTTTGGTCCTCAACCAGTGTAAAATTATGTTTTAGTCCCTGAGACTCGACAAATTACAAAACAGTCCCCAATGATTGTTGGGGTTACTGACTGAACATTCATAAGTTAGAATCCCCAAATTCTAGTCCGAACTCTCAGAAATTGCGAATTAGCCAAATTTCTCAAAATTACAAAAATATTCCCAAGTTTTCCAAAATTACAATTTTATGCCTCAATCTTTCAAAATTTTAAATCTACATTTCAAAGTTTAGAATTTTCAAAAGTAGAGAAAACTCTAGTTTTATTCTAAAAAATAGCTAACTTTCGATTCAAATGAATCTCAAAACCAATCATGTATTCTGACTCTAATCGACCTCCTGAACATGAATCTAATCTTAGATTAAACAAAAAAACACCCATTCATGCTCAAATCATCAAAATCAAAACCAAACCCTAGGTTCACCAAAAAAACTCATCAAATCACTTGATTCAAAGCTTGAATCAAGTTCATACAAGTCCCCTCTAACCTATTCTAACATCCTCTAACATCCATTCATCACAAATCATCTGAAAATTGAAACCCATTTCAAATTCGGACAAAATGCATTTTCATGAATCAATGCATGAAAGGAGTTATAAATAAAGAAAGGATATTGATCTTACCTAAAAAATGGATCAGAAATGCTGGAGAACCAAGTTGAGAGCGTTTCAGAGTGATTTGGAGAGATTTGAGTGAAAAATCACTGAAAACGTCGGGTTACTGTTGGGATATTAGGCTTCACTTTGTATTTTGGGGTTTACTCTGGTGATTTTATATTTTCACTGATATTTTGATATACTGTATATGTATATATATATATATGGTTTTATTTCATTTATAAACATTTTTATAAATGTTTTAAATAAATATTTTGATAAGTCGGGTAGTATATCTGATCACAGAGGCTTGTACAGGATGGATCGGGCTTCTACAAACGGTCTGCCTCGTACGCTAGTCATGGGTCCGACTATGGGTCATGACAAATGTGGTATCGGAGCCTAGGTTTCGTAAGTCTGAGTAGTTATGTACTCTGATAACAAAGGTGGTATCAGAGCCTTGGTTTCGTATAATTTGTATAGTTTAGATCGGTGTGGAGCATATGTATCTTTGATCGAGTCAGTCCAATTTCTTCTGTACACCCTTTTGATATATGTCTAGTACTATGGCGATCATGTAACATGCTGACATTTGCATATATGCTTTGTCTATCTGTATCTGTAGATATGGCATGTGGTAGAGGTAGAGGTCGAGGTAGACCTAGACGAGTGCTTGTTGAGCCTGTTGCTCATTCTGCTGTGGATCTTCATGATTCACATAGTGCGCCAAAGGTCGCATCGCCAGTGTCTCAGCAGCAGCTTTAGCTCCAGCAGCTTATTATCACTCAAATGGAGATGTTTGAGCGCATGAACAAAGTTATTGAGCACTTAGAGAGAGCTCAGTTGGGACAGGCCGCAGCGGATCAGCCAGCAGTAGACCAACCAGCTTTGTCAGTTAGGGCAGCTATAGTTCTGCCAGTAGTGCCACCAGCTAGCCACTGCAGCCAAAGGAGGCCACAATTGATGCTCTTGTGGTTGCACCATGGGCAAAAGAGAATGATATATTGGATAGGTTCATGAAGCTACAACCTCTTAGATTCTCTAGTGTGATGGAGGAGGATCCCTATGATTTCTTTTTGGAGGTGGAGCATCGTTTTGAGGCTCAGGGCATTACTGATGATGCCAATAGGGTCAGACTCGGAGCATTTCTTCTGAGTGGCCGAGCAGTTAGATGGTGAAGGAGCCTTGATTTAAGGAGGAGCTCATTGCTTCTGTCCTTGCCCGGATCATTCGAGACAAAAGGAAAATGAGTTCACTGATTTCTGTCAAGGACTGAGTATGTCGGTGACAAAATATGAGGACAAGTTCAAGGACTTGAGTAGGTACGCGCCTCCTCAGAGTTAGGGAGATGAGGTGTTGGCTAGGAAATTCCTGGATGGGTTGCGACCCACGATCAGTAGAGTAGTGGCAACATTGAGTTTGACCACTGTGACGCAGATAGCAGAGTTTGCCAGAGGGATGGAGTATATGGATGAGAGACATCCGAGACAGCACAAGAGGGCCAAGACAGAGGGTGTATTTGGAGGCCAGCAGGGCCGTGATAAGGGATCTCAGTCGGATCAGGGATGCCGACATTCAGCTAGAGGACAGAGGTCTCAGAGCACTCAGAGCCACAACTTGGTACAACCAGCTAGACAGAGTGGGGGACATAGCTCTGGTTAACCATTTAGCAACTAGTTTGAAAGCCTTTTATATGCCACCACTAATAGGTTAAGGACATTCATACATGAACTCCCAACTGTGCCACCTAAAAAAATGCTAAATTACAAAAAAAATTCCTCAAATAGCATACATTTTCACTTAATTATGTTAAAAGCATACTTTCACACTACAAACTTCCTCCAACCAATTCAATTCAAACTCATTCTTTTCAAATTTGATGCATACTAAACAAAATTCAACCAACATTTTCAAGCATTTTTTTTTGCAAAATTACACAAGTAATGAATATAAAGCAATTAAGCAACAAGCAATCAATAAACCCCTCTCTAACGCTTATTATGAACATTGTCATCAATGCTCAAGAATATAAATCTGGATCAAACTAAGCAAGCATGAGGAACATGAGGACAAGTTCAATAACAACCATAAAGTATAAAGTAAAAAGATAAGGCTTAGAAAGCTTCTCTAATTGTCTTTTGCTCGCCATTTGTTTTGCCTTGAATGCATGACTCCATCATTGGCATGAAAAAATCAAAGGTTAGGGAAATAAAAAATTGTATGCATGCTAGCGCATGTGAGAGTATGACATGTATGAATGTATAAATAACCTCTTATATCATTTTTGGCAAAACACATGCAAAACAAAAAGATATATATGCTTCTACCCTAAAATGCAAACTAAATTTCAAACCTATACTACATGCAAATGCAAGATAATCATAGTTTAACATCATTGTGGGTATAAGGTAATTTAACGTCATAGACGTATGTAAATGAACTATTTGGGATGCCAGATAGTCATACATGTGGATCCCTTCAAAGGCCTCAAACATTTCCTATAAACAGTGATTGGTCTATGATCAAGCAAAATGATGTCTACAGGACCGAATGAATAAACTTTAGAAATCATGAATGAGCCACATATTGGAACTTTGGGTTATAAAGAAACTAATTCTTGGGTGGAAAGTAGTACACTTTTTGTCCTTCAAAAAACTTACCCGTGATGATACAATCACTCTTTATCCCTTTTGATGTAACATTTCAGCTATTAACCCTATGCTTTTATTCTCTCTCTTTTGCACTAGGTGTCATCTCAAGCTTTTCTTCTTTTGGACACACTAGTGGTTTCTTCTTGAATATCAACCAACATGTTTCTAAAGAATGCACCCTATTGTCATCATTGTTAAGAAATTCAGTATGGACATTCTTAGAACATGAAACTCTTCAATTTCATTCCCTACTAGAAAGAGTATACTCCTCTTAGTCAAATCAATGTAAACCCTACCGATTTTCAAGAAAGATCTCCCAAGTATATTGGGGGAATCATAAGCATCATCCATATCCATTGCATAAAAATCATTGTAAAAGAAGAACTTACCTAATTTTACCAATATATTCTCTATAACTCCAAGTGGTTACTTGATTGATCAATCAGCAAGTTGGCGTTTGACAGTTGTAGGTGTGAGCTCTCCAGATTCTTGTAGATAGATGATGGCATAAGATTGACCGATACACCTAAATCACACAAAGAATCCGCATTTTCCCATTTACCAAAAGTGCAAGGAATTATAAAGCTCATCGGGTCCTTAAGCTTTAGAGGATATTTGTTCAATAACACCGTACTACACTCCTTAGTGAGTGCAACCATAGCATACTCTTCCAACATCTTCTTATTAGCCACCATCTCCTTGAAGAACTTAGCGTATTTGGGCATTTAAGAAAAGGGCCTCTATCACGACTCAAAATCGGGCCACGACCGGCGTACATCCCCTGCTCTTGATGAAAATCATTGAACTCATCCGCTTTCTTATCCCTGATACTTCGGCGAACAACAGAAAGTACAAGCTCATTCTTGAACTCTGCCCAAGAAATGTCACCTCGTTTCTTAAAACCTTGCCACTACACCGCTACACGACCGCTCCAAAGAAATGTTGCATATCTGATCCTTTTGGCGTCGTCAGTGTAGTTCAGAGCATCGAAACAACACTCGACTTCAAATATAAAATCTTGTGGGTCTTCACCCATCGTGCCTTTAAATCTCGACGGTTCGAGCTTTAGAAAGCTTATCAAACGGGTATCATCATCAACCTCTGGTTCAACAGGTGCAACTGATGGAGCAACTACTGCTGGCTAAACTCCGGCTGGTTGTTCAGGAGCAAAGCGCTCGAAATGATCAAGAAGTCGAGAAAAATGATCAAAAAATACAAACTGAGCCATGTGTGGTGGCTGAGGCTAAGATGCTAATGCTGCGACCTTTGGCACATTACGGGAACCATGCTAACCAGCTACTAACTGACTGGCGACCTCTACAGACCGTCCCCTGGCAGCCTCACTAGGTATTTTATTGCGTCGAAGCATAATTACAGACAAACAACAAATGAAACGTATGCATATGTCAAACGCATTTATTGCCACAGTACCAATGACAATACTCAGAAGAGTATACTGAAACAAATACTCAGAGAGATATATAGAGAAAAATTAGACGGACTCAATCAAAAATATATAAGCTCCACAACCGACCCAGACAATACGAAACTTAAAGCTCTGATACCAACTTTGTCACGACCCAAAATCGGGTCCAATCGGCGTACGAGGCGAACCGTCTATGAAAGCATGACCCATCTCGCATAAGCCTCGGAGAACAGAAACATATACCCAATTACTATTAATAATCGACTTATTAGTCAAATTAAAACATTAACGGAGATAAGTTTTCTATATTTCTGAATATAATTAAAATACAATTAGTATCAAACGCTAAATAATAGTTCAATTAAAACCATTAAGCATTATTTAACTTATACAAGTTCATAGTCCACTACTCGGTGTGGAGCAACTAACATAACAGAAACCCGACCCGAACAATAGGGCACTCACTGAGCACGGAAGAACCAAACGACTGCTATCAAGATCACCTGAAAAGTGAAGTAGGACAGAAACAAGAAAAATAAAAGGGGCAAGATTCCTAGTGTGTGGATAACACAATAGAGCGACACAGACTCCTCAAAAGGGTTTTGAAAATATTTTCAATAACTATCACATGCACGTATATATCCAAATAATATCGTATATATACACACTTGTATATATAAATAGATTGTTTCAAAAATCCACTTTGCAATCCTTTTGCATATAGAGTAGACAATAGACAATTACCGAAATTGATTAGGAGAAGAAATTAAATAAAATATTTCAAATCCAAAATAGCCAAAGTGTTTTCCTTTCAAATACTTTCTGAAATTCACGTTCACTTTCAAAAATATTTCAGAGAAAAGTACTCAGTTATTTTTCGAAGATAAATACTCAAAATATTTCAAAAATAAATTCCAAATTTATTTTTAAAAATAAATACCAAAGTATTTTCAGAGTTAAATATCAAGATATTTTTAGAGAATAAATACCAAGGTATTTTCAGAGACAGTTCCAAAACATTTCAAAGAGTAGTTCAAAAATATTTTCAGACAGGGACCAGAGATCCTATTCATTGAGTTAGCCAAACTCGGTAATAGCCACTTAGGCAGGGATTAGCAACTAAGGCACCATGGTATAGCCATAAAGGCGACTATAAGCCACTAAAGGCACAAGTATAACCACTTAGGCAAATGATATAACTCTAGTGTATCAAGACTACGTTATCTGGTAGCTGGGTGTTCCACAACAAAATATTTTTACCAAAACTTTACAAAAAATATATTTATATCCAAAATAATCAAACAGATAGCATACGAAAAAAACACATCATTTTTTCCCAAAAATGATATCAAACTTTCAGACGAAATATTTATTGCAAAAATATTTAGTGTTTAGAAATAATAATCATCTCAGAAAAAATATTCACTCTGAAATATATTCTTAAAATCCAAAACGTTCATTTTAGAAATCACAATAAATATTAACATAATATTTATTTCAGAAACCAAAAACAGTTTTAGAGAAAATCGAGTTTCCACAACAGATGTTTTCACGTACACCAAATTTTAGGAATTCCAATCCTTTTAATTATTCCAAATTTCATACCAAGTTCAACACAATAAGCTTATATGGAAATTAGAGGACACAACCTACTTGTCTAAAGTGCTACCACACTTACTTGGACGCCGAGCAAATAATCCAGAGCACGGTCCACCGGTGAATGATTGGTCTCCTCGAAAATCAACAAAGCTGAAACAGTCAATACACAAACAACTCAGACATGGTACTGTGATTGTACTGAAATACGTGCAAATGTATATGCAAACTCAAACACTCCAACAAACCCTGAACATCTATTTCGGCCCAAAGTCTAACACGACAATCCAATTATTACACCTTGGTGTAAAATTGCAATTCAGTCCATGAACTTTGAAAAATTACTATTTAGTCCCCAACACCTAAAAAAATTATAACTTAGTCCTCAAACTTTTCAAAATTTATAATTTAGTCCTCTAAGTATTTTAAATTTTAATTTTAATCCTCAAATTTTAAGATTACAAATTTAGCCTTTTATTTTAGAAAACTAAAAATTTGACCCAAATGCCAAATATCAGACCAGTCCACTATGCATAATATCAAGTTCAGTCCTCAAAATATTCAGAATCTGGCAAACTACATTTTTAGTCCTTTTCATATACAAACAACATCAAAACGTCCCAATTTGCGATCTAATTGAAACTCAATGTTTTTGATCATTCCAATCAACTTACAATTGTCCAAGGAATCCAAATCTATCATCGGTTCATTAAGAAAACATGTAAAACCTTCAAAATCGTCCTTGACATTTTCGAACCAAAACACCCACTTCACCAAAATCCATCCAACCTCTATTTTTAACTCATTTTAGTGTTCCTCATAATCTCCCCACATTTAATCCAACAAAACCCACCTAAATCAGTCCATAAATTCATCAAAACCAAACCATAACTCTCTTCTCATTTTTGTTCTTCAAGAAATAAAGCAAGAAAAAGAAAAGAAAAGGAGAGATATTCACCTTGGTTAACTAGTCCAGCCGAAGAGGAAGCGGTAGGATTGAGATGTTGGAGAATTTTCGATCTTGCCTGGGTGGAGTTGAGAGAGTTGAGAAGAGAAAACAATAATGAACACAAGATTTAGAGTGGTTCGGCCAATTTTGCCTACGTCCACTACCTAAGTTCTTCACTTATGATTTCTCGAATTCACTATCTCATGTTGATAATTGATTCCGGCTCAATCCACCAAGGCCAACTACAAAGAGGTTGATTCTAGGCTCAACACCTCTACAGCCACATTCACTTTCTAGCTAAGTGAGAACTCTTACAATACTTGATTCCGGTTCAAGAATAAACCAAGCCTAGGATTTAACCTTGATCCCAACTTACAAACCCTCTATTTGTTACAATAATTCTCTCACCAAACTGATCTAAAATAGTTGATACAAGTTAAAGAATAGCAATGAAGAACTAGAACACTTGTATCACAATGAGGGACTTTAATCTTGGCAAATCAAGATAGATTGTGTATAGAGGTGTTATCTCTGCTCCTTTGCCATGTTTTGAGGTGTATTTAAAGCCTTTTCAAGTCACATAACCGTTGAGGTTGATATTATAGCCGTTGGAGAGCATTTGGAGCTTGATTGACGCTTGATTTCTTGCCATATATTACTTACTCGAGTGAGAATATTTTCTACTCAAATGAGTTTGATTTTCGACCCGATTCACACCTGATTCTTTGATTACTCTAGTAACTTTATTTCTTACTCGAGTAAATCCTCCTCTAGTGATGTTTCTGGGTATTCTACTTGCTCGAGTAACTTCAAAGTTGCTCGAGTGAAATCTTCACTTTCTTATGCCTCTAGAACTTCTTTTACTCGAGTGAGTATCAATCTTACTCGAGTAACACTTCTTTTACCCCAATAGTTGAATCATTCGACTATCTCATTGAACATTGTACTTTGTTGTCTTAATTACCAATTTTTGTTGATCATCAAAACACAAGAGGATCTAAATGTGAACCACACTTGGTTCAACACATCCTACCAAAAATATCCATTGCAAATCCCAATATAGTCGTTGTGAGAGAGTAGCAAAATTCTATTTGTACCACGTGCGTAGTATGTGATTCGATCAGAGTATAATGCACAATCCATTTCCTTCAGCGTGCATTGTATAAAGTCTAGTAGCCACTGCTTGGGTTAAAAGGATACCAGGTGGCTACTACGTGCACATAAGGCCTTTCGCGTGTGTGGAAGGTCCTTCCTTCCTAATTCTGCGTGCATTCTATGTTTTTTTCACGTGCATTGTTCTTGATTCCACATAATGCATTTTTGTTTAGACTTCTTTCCACACGCATTGTATACTTACAATGTGCATAGTTGGATCTTCAAGATCGTGTCTCTAATTCTTCACGTGACTCTGTCAGAGAATATTCAAATTTGAAAGTCCTGAGGACTGTTTTGACTTTGTCTATTAGTCCAACTCATCTTCGTCTACGTGTGTAGTATTGGTTCTACGTGCGTAGTATGGTATCTTCTAACGTCACCTGTATCTATCAGAGAATATTCCCATTTGGTATTCTGATACACTCTTATAGAATTTGTCTTCATCTTAGCTTATAAGAATCACTCACGTCTACATGCGTAGATCTATCTACCACGTACTCAATATATATCTTCACCGAGGTGAATTTCATCCTTCCACGCGCACAAGTCAGTGTAAAACTTGACTCTTGCTTTGACTTATGAATCTTCTTCAGTTTGCATTGCAGACTGTGTATGCCTATAGTATTTGTTCCGTGAGCATAGTATGTTGCTACCTTCAGATCAGTAAAAACATATCTCTTCTACGTGAGCATTGTATGCCTCCTACGTGCATTGCATGATCTTCCATGCGCACAATGTCCAATTCTGGATAACCCTAAATTCTTTATCATGATGAACGTGCGGGAATCATGGTCTTATACGCTTGAAATGTTCTTTCATGTACATGGAGGGTATATTACGTGCATAGCTTAACTGTTTCAAATGTTTTGTTTAAAATCATCAAAACATAGAAGGAATTCTCATGTGAACCCAAACTTGGTTCAACACCATTCATTAGCATAAAAAATCATCATCTACAGCCTACATCTCCACACATCAAAACACAAAAACCGATATCCATTAATAGAAAACATAATATTCAAATACAAAGATGAAAATTAGAAGAGAAATCAAACCGAATTTGTCTTAAATGAAATTTCCTAGCAAGGAAGCTTGAATGATTTGATCCCCTTTTCCTTTCCTTAAACCTACTATTAATGCAAAGGAATTAAATTGTTGCTAAAAAAATGCAAGACTAGATGGAGTGTTTTTGTGCTATGATGTGCTAAAAAAATGCAAGAGAAAATTCTTTTATAAATGCCCTGTTGGGTTTCTTATGCGAATAAACATCTAACATGCGCAGCGGAAAACAACAACATCACACAAGAAACATCCAGGAACACTGTATGTAATCATAATTAATAAAAGGAGGCCGAACATGTTTACCTTTCAGCCTTGCTGAATTGGTTTCCTCCAAAACAAGGTGTTGCCGAATTGCCTTTCTTTCCTCCTTCCTTTGTGACGAATTGCAATTGACCTAGAGACTGGCAAAGCATGACTCCCTCTACTCCCACACACATACAAGATCGTTGGTTAAGCTACGTGTGCTAGCACTAAAAAAAAACCCTTTTCTTGCCTTGAGAAATTTGGAATTTTAAGAGATGAAACAAAATAGATTTTTCTCTCTCTTTTGTTTGGTGGTCGAACCCTAGCAACCTTTAGTCAGTGAGAGAATAAAATTCTCTTCCTCTTACTATTAGGTTTTCGGTTAGAAAGGAAAGATAGAAAACCTTAGCTGAATTTGGAGTGTGCAAAAATCACATTCTCTTTCCTCTAAATTAGGGTTTCAGCTAAGGAAATGCAAAGAGAGAAAATAGGAGTGTCACTCAACCCTAACCCTAGCCGAATTTTTCCAAGCATAAGTGAGAGAATCAAATCCTCCTATTTAGCTTTTAGGGTTTCGGCCAAGGAAGGGAGAAACCATAGCAAAAATATTCTCTTCCTTTTCTTTCCTTTTTAAGTAATTAATCAAATCTTATTAATTAATCACTTTTCCTAATTATTTCCTCATAAGGCTGAATTCTTAATCCTCCTCATTGGGTGTGCCAAATTTCATATAAGGCCCATTTAATTATGTTTTAAATCATTAACATAAGTTAATGGTCCGACAAGAAAAATATTCTTAGCCCTAACCCAGATCTTTATTGTGTGTGATCCTGTAGGTTCATTCAAAGTTGGCAAAGTGCCTAAAGTTAATTTAAAACCCATAAATC
>CAODLS010148403.1:0-21385 GCA_948243855.1 Flueggea neowawraea | reverse complement strand
TAACCAATTTTCACTTATTTTTATTTCACAATACATCTCAAAAATCATATTAATACCTAAAAATATTTACACTCCAAAAATATCATTAATTAATTTAATGATATTTTAAATTAAAATTAATCCTTCAAAAATAATTAATTCGAAAAAAAATTTCAATGGAAAATTTACCCAAAATTTAGTAAAAAATATTCAAGTTATTACAATATAGTTCTATTCATTTTTAAAATTTTCTCATTTTGGTAGTAAAATTTAGTAAAGAAACTTTGAATGAGATGTTGATCAACTGGTTAATATGCTAATCCTAAATGCCGGAAACAACAAAATTTCAAATATTAGAGACAAGGGCAGAGGAAAATTACGTGTACAGACAAGGATTAGTCCGTCCTATTAACATAGTATTATTATCATAATATATTATATATATGTCGTTGAGTCTCTACCAAGAATATTTCTTAGCTTCGTTCTTGATTTGAGAATACATGATTTATTGAAAAGAGAGAAAAAAAAAATAACAATGCCGATTCCAAAGTTATACTTCATTATTAATCATTTCATTCCCAAGAGATATGATCACTAAGTTTGATTTTTTTTCCTTAAACACTCTTTGAAATAAATTACTTAAATGTCTATGTTAGACATGTAAAATAAATAAAGATAATATAATGTGCACATAATAACCATTTTTCTAAAGGAAAAACATTAGTATGTAATTTAGAATAGAAAAAATACTACACAATGTTAAGAGCACTTTTTGTCATAAGAACTCTTTTTTTCATAAGTCGTAAATCTCGAAATTTTATTTATCTAGAATAAAATATTCTGGGGGAAATTAGTCAACATAGCTCATACATCCTTGGAATCCAATCATAAAAACTTAACGGTAACGATATTGTGTTAATTAGAGAGACAAATCACGAATAGATGCAATCAGAGTGATCATGTTTTTTTGTTTTGGACGACGTGGTTTTTGTTAGTCGAAACTCGAAACATGTGATTCTTGCATGTCATTATATGTATAATTAACTTAATTACCTTGAGATACACCAGAGTTGAACACTGTTCATTCGTCAACATTGGGCTTTTAATACTCAAAGCAAGTTCCACCAGAAATGAGAATAAAGAATAAACCTTATTCTATATATATTTTCGAGTGACATGTATTTAATAGTGATTATGAGCATATTGTGACTAAAAAAATGTAATTATTGTACTTTTTTTTTCTATGTAATACAAATAGACTTTTTATTGCTATTATCAATTTAATTGAAATCAAACACCTTGAAATTATTTATTTTTAATAAATTGAGATGGTACAGTGTTCATCAATAAATTGCTCCTCCATTATTACATCCAATTACAAGTAATATATCAAGATTCAATCCACTTAAAAGTTTAAGTTAATAGGTGAGACCCATAATTTGGTTTTTAACCACATTTCTTAGCATCCCTCAAATGAAAACCCAATGGGTTTGAAACTTGAATAGACATTTTTTGTATCTTATGCTTAAATAATTCAATTTAATCAAATTATTAAAAAAAAGATAATTTAATTAGTTAACAAATGATGGTGATGATATATACATTCACGTCAGTTGATTATAAACTTCTCTGATACCAAATCAAGAACCAGTCTAGCTAAAGATTTAAGTCGATAGGTGAAGGCAAAATCTTAATTTTAACCACTTTCTCTAACATACTACAATTCATTCGTATGTTCTACAATAGAACATTTCAAGTCGAGAATTAATTTATTCTGGTTAGAGTAAATATGTATATTTCAAGTTAATTATTCCAATTTGTGTTTGTATTCAACTTTGTTTAATGAAATTTGTTTTAATTTTTTTGATAGTTAAAATCTGTTTTAATTTGAGAAAAGAAAATTCTCAATTAATTTTAGAGTGAGACATATGTGTGTGTGTGTAATCCTCAATTTTTTATTATCAATTTGCAACTGCTTAGTTCATTTAATGGCAACCACTGATTACTATATAATTTGGATTGGCGATACTTATACATTGACCAAGATTTGGCTTTTGTCGTTGAACATGACTCTATTGCTGGTAGCCAGACTGGCTTATGCAAGGAAATGCAAGATACAAGCTCTGGGTGATGTCAATCTCCCATAATCTCAAAGTATGCTTGGTGTATCTCAAAACAATCTTGAAATAAGAGATTGATTTATTTATTTTTTCAATTATTGAACAAAGAATTGGCGATAACTTTTTAAAATTAGAACATTAATGATTAATTTTTTCTATTTCTTATGTCCAAACTAGTATACTTATCTCTGAATTAACAGTTTGTTCATTTTAATTAAATAAGTTTTCTTAATTGTCTACACTAACTGTTGCGGTTTTTGTCCTATATGATCGTAATTCGACAACAATTAAAGTTGAAAAAAGATTTAAAATTTTTTTGCTCTAGAAATTATTGCTAGTATGTTGGAGAGGGCTCAACACGTGAATCATGGCCGCTTCGTATACAAGTCTTCTTCTAATTCACACTGTTTTGTGAGGCTTAAGAGCCACTGTAGATGATGCATATATGTAAATACATATAAAAGCTACGTATACTGTTAGAATGCATAAAGCTAGAATTCTTAATAAAGTGAATAATATTAGTATCATTTATTATTAATTTCTTAGAAAGTTAGGTCATTTGACACTTCAAGATGTAAAATATTTTAATTCCTTCGTCCTTCGCATTTCGGGTGACAAAATCACAGCAAGAAAGCTGGATTGAAACAAAAAGGAGTTGAAATGAAAGAAACAACAAACGAAGAGCCAAAAGGATAATTTGCTAGACGAGTCAACGTATTTAGACTGTGCTATTTTGAGGACCGTTAGCATGCCGTTTAGAGCATGTCCAACAAAGCTCCTCATTCTCCTCTCTATTCTCTATTGTATTATAAACAATTAACTTTTAGATTTAATATGTCTTGAAATTTGCGTATATTCTAACAATACTTTTTATTCTCACTCTCTATTTCAATAAAAAAATATAATTATATACTTTAGTTTATTTTGAAATATCCACAAAACAATAAAAAACTGACAGATAATTACTACAAAAGTTTAAACGCCATTTCAAAGAGCCAAATTCACTCCTCTAGCAAGAAGAGTGAAAATGTAGCTCATCACCAAAAGTTTGAGGGAGGAAGTTAATAAGGAGTTTGTTTAAGATGAAAATATTAAACTAATTTACTTAATTTAGCTAATGAATAAGAATAAAGAGTTTGTTGGGCATGCTCTTAGAAATGAAGGATTTAAAGAAAAAAGGCTCAAAATATCGTGGGTTTACTGAACCAAATGTGCATTATTTGTTCATTGTTCATACTCGAAAAAATGGTGTCGTTTTAGAGAAACGTATTCACATGGTAGTAATTCAGTATGATTCTAAAATTACATCAACATATGTGTATTATTCACTGGATCTAATCGAAAGAAGTGTTTCTCAAATTCAATTTCGTGAAGGATAAGTTTATTCTGAAATCATATTTCATTTCATTACAAATCATATAATCTTAACTAATTTGGTTCTTTTAAACACTCATGTGAGGTATGACCACTTATACTACCCAGCTATACTTAAACAAACAAACTCAATTAATTAAATAAATAAACAATATGATTTGAGTTCTGATCATTTGCTTATAAGTTAATTTAATACCAAGTTGACGTTAAGAGATGGATTAGCTAAGAATACAAGTACAATTAGTTTCAATTTTCCATGGGGAAGGATCTTAATCTGATCAGATTCGTATGCAAGTCAGCGCCACATGATAGAATATATACATATTTTCCAATGTTACCGGTTTCACTTATAAATACTTCTCCCCGTATTCCTGGGATTTCTATGATTTTCTTTCCTCCCGTATTCCTGGATTGCTATAATTTTCTTCGGGACCTATGCAATTGCAGGCATTGACTGACTACTAAGAACATAAAATCAAATTCTCGACCTCATGATATTTTTAATATCCACTAAATCACAAGCTTATTGAACTAAAATAAATTAGAAAATATATATAGCATAACAGAACGCCGAAGTAAATATATGGTGTTTGTTTTTGATAAATTATAAAAATAGATTGAAAAAAATAACAAAAACAGATAATATAGTAAAAAATAAAAAAATTGACACATCTTTTCAAATTATAAAATATTTTTCTATCAACAAATCATTTTCCTGTAAAGTGAACACCAAATTCCTAGCCGTAAATTATTTTCGGTCGATTGATTTTCTTAACCTCCACCAAATATGAGAAGCAAAATTTTCCTTAAAACAAACATAGCCTAAATTGTGTGAAATGAAATGTGCATATTTTTATTTAATGATATCAAAACGCCTGAAATTCTAAAATTAATTCACTCTTATTTTTTATAATTAATTAAATCCTAAAGTTAGATCAATCTACAATTGCATTAGCAATATTGTTCCTCGAGCAAACTGTTTTAGTTTTTATTTTTTCTGAAAAAAATAACTTTTATTAGGATTTTTTTACTTTTCAAAAAAAAAATATTAGATTTTTATGTCTACAAAATTCGATTGAAAATCTTCAAACAAAGCAATCACTTTAACTTTTTTTCATAATCGTATGAATATTTGTAGCTTAATTTAATTATGTGTTAGTAAAAAAATTGATTACTTTAAAAGCAAGATAATTGGACCGCAAAAACAAATTCCAAAAGCAATTGGCAGAAAATTTCTTTGTTTTTTAATATATGATTGAGATTGTGCAAATCTGAATACAAGGCTGGCAAACCTAGCAAACACTAATCTAAGTTGTCTAACTGTGAATTTGTTTTTGGTAACTAGATTTTCCATTTTGTAGTGGATTCTTGTTTTACTGTATATCTATTGATCTCTTCTTCTTCTTCCTTTTTTTTTTTCTTTGGATCAAAATATACACCAAACCAATAAGAAGAGAGAATTCGATGAAAATTCTCTCTTCTTATTGGTTTGGTGTATGTCTTTTAAGTGTAGCCAAGAATTTTCCTTCGATTTTATATGTTTTTCCAACCAAGCTACATAGTGGGAGCTCTAACCACAAAAAAGCAACAATGCAAGTTGCTCAATAAATCACTAGAACAAGGCTGGAAAAGTTTTGATTGTGTATTTTTTTAAAACAAATACATTACTTAAGTGGTGATTGTGGGCATAACTCATATTTAGCCCTCTGAACTTATACACAACATCTCTTTAGCCCACTGAAATTTAGTTTTCACCTATTAGCCCATTCAACTTTTTAATTTTCACCTATCGGCACATTCAACGTAACGCTGTTACTTTTACTGTACACGTCAGATTTTTCCATCACGAGTTGATAACGTGGAACGGTGATATAGATGCCAATTGTACCAAAATATAGCAGAACACATCTAACCCCCTGAACTTTCATCCAACATTCCTCCAGCCTCCTGAACTTCATATTTCATCTATCAACTCACTAAACACTCTAAAACCTATATTAAAAGCCCCTTCAAATAAGTTAAATTAAATCTCAATAACAAAATCATGCATTACCATCAGCGCCAAACAGAGAAGTCTTACTCTACAGAGAGACTGCGAAGAGCTCCAAGTGGAAGGCACTTTTTCTTAGCAGCCATTGCAGAAAGACGAAGACAAAAGGTGTGAAGCGAGTCAACAATCCCTAAGAATTTTAGGTCTTGATCCCCTGCCTTTGTAATTGATCAAAAGGATTCCTTTAATTGATCTATGTCGTGCCCACGGGATTCATTCTCCTACTCTTGGGCCTATCACTGTAACAAAATTCCACATTTATCACGATCCGAGATCGGATCATGACCGGCGTATGAAGTGAACCGAACCGGAGGCCCAACTCATCTCGCACAAGACTTGGAGAATCAGATATTCTAACCAACTTCTTATTTTGAATTAATTATTAAACAAACAAATAAATAAAATTTTCATTTAAACAATAAATAATTTTTAAAATAATGTTACTAAATAATAAAACATTAATATAAGTCAAAATATAGAAAAAATATATATATATATATATGCATGATTTTCTTAATGAGATTTCATTTAATTGATTTGAAGGGGTTTTTAATATAGGTTTTAGATAGTTCAGTGAGCTGATAGGTGAAATATGAAATTCAGGGGGCTGGGGGGATGTTGAATGAAAGTCCAGGGGGTTAGATGTGTTCTGTCATATTTTGGTACAGTTGTCATCCATGTCACCGTTCCATGTCATCAACCTGTGACGGAAAATCTGACGTGTACAGTAAAAGTAACGACGTTACTTTGAATGAGCTGATAGGTGGAAATTAAAAAGTTGAGTGGGCTAATAGGTGAAAACTAAAGTTCAATGGGCTAAAGAGATGTTGGGTATAAATTTAGGGGAGTAAATATGGGTTCTGCCGTTGATTATGTATTAACATCGATAATCACCCATTAAATTTAGCCATGAGTTGTCAAAATAACAATTCATGAGGAAATAGTGATGGAAGTTCGGTTATTAATTTTGCCTTTTGGTTGGTTCGGTTTTTCAATTTTAAGAGGACTAAATTCTGAATTCGACACATCTAATTTAAGAGTTAGATTTAGGTCGCTCTTGAGTTTGGCCAATCATATTGAAAATATGTATGTTTGTATCCTTGTATTGAAAATTAAGTCAAATCAATGTATCCAAATTTGACTTTTTGAGACTACTCTTAATTAAGCATACAAATAATTTTAGTAAACTAGTCTTGTCAAATAAAGTCGATGTATGCATAACTTGAAGGACCATAATTAAATATGAATTAATTAATTTTGAATAGATTTGGTGTTCATTTTTAATAAATTAATTGAATGATATATAGTCAAAATAAATCACAAAATTTAATAATAACATGATAAAAATGTAAACTTTTGTGACTCAGTTGACAACACATATTGAGTTTGTAGGAAAAATTCTTAAGTTTAATATCCACGAATATAATATTCATAAGAAAGGTGAAGGGTTTTGACTATAACCAAATTCTGAATATATTAATTTGATATTATTAAGATACAAGGGGATAAAAAAAATATGAAAAAAATACAGCTGAGATTTTTTCAACATGTCTAGGATTTGAATTTAAGGCTGGGTGAATTGCAAATATGACTACAGTGTTATGCATGGTTGAATACATTTAGCAATGTAGTAATAGTAAGCAATGTTATTCAGAATATAATATATAGATAATTGGACCTATTTTGATCCATTTTGAGACCATATTTCAAGGATTTTAATTAGTTTGGTATATGAGTATAGTCATACACTAAGAATTTTTTGAAAGAAAGTGTGAAACAAAGATGTTATTGATGGGCAAGAGAGGGAAGGATCCTTAAAGTGGGGGACATTTTCAAAATTCCAAGAAAGTTGCCTTGAAATGGAGTTTTACAGCTGACCCACGCAACCACCTCGTTACTCCTTACTTGGTTAAACCCACACAAACTCTCCCTCCCTTATAAAACCCCTTCTTCTTTGCCTCCCACTCACATGTGCTTTCACCTTTGCAATAGCTTCTCTCTCTCTGTCTCTCCGAGCCTTTTGCCTTTAATAAAATTGGTCTCAATAACATACCAAAATGACTGCTGCTCAAGTTATGCC
Organism: Flueggea neowawraea; assembly: GCA_948243855.1. Lineage (NCBI taxonomy): Eukaryota > Viridiplantae > Streptophyta > Magnoliopsida > Malpighiales > Phyllanthaceae > Flueggea > Flueggea neowawraea. The sequence goes on along the minus strand of CAODLS010148403.1, from coordinate 13,782 downwards.
TGAAAATACACTTCAAGACATTCATGTCCTTGCTAGAGATAGTCCTCTCACTCCAAGCCCTACAAGGTACTTCATTCATTTCTCTCCCTTCGCAATTCTTTATCTTTATTTTGTCAATTAAGCTCTCTCTCCCATAGACAAAATCGCATGTAATCTGGAGTTGTACTATACTTTACTACTGTTAAAGGAATTGTTCATTCTCTTCTGCTCTTCTTTTAACTGCATTGTTTGTCTACATTTCAATTTTTTGAATAGTAATTGTACATATCGAAATTACATTGTTTTTTATGTCATGACTTTTTTTTATACATTATAAACTTTTATAAATTATCGAACTCTTTATTACTTTATTACTTAGTATTAGAGATAACTTCAATATCAATAAATCACAAGTTAGCCACGTTTTAATTTTAGTTTTATATGAGTAAAGAAAAAAGTCTTGAAGACTGAAACAATTGAAAATCTTTGTAGGTTGGAAGGAAAAGTTGCTATGATCACAGGCGGCGCACAAGGAATCGGCGAAGCAACGGTACGTCTATTCGCGAGACACGGAGCCAAAGTGGTCATAGCCGATGTGGAAGACACACTCGGCGAAGCCCTCGCAAACACATTAGGTCCAACAGTCTCATACGTTCACTGCGACGTTAGCTCCGAAGAAGACATAGAGAGCTTAATCAACGCAACACTCTCTCGTTACAACCGCCTCGACATTCTCTTCAACAACGCCGGGGTCCTCGGAAACCAGTCCAAGAACAAGAGCATCGTCGACTTTGATGCCGAAGAGTTCGACAGCGTCATGCGCGTGAACGTCCGAGGCGTGGCGCTAGGAATCAAGCATGCAGCGCGCGCTATGATTCCAAAGGGAGGAGGAGGCTGTATCATTTCCACCGCGAGTGTGGCTGGAGTCATGGGAGGACTCGGTCGGCACGCTTACACGGCTTCAAAGCACGCCATTGTAGGGCTAACCAAGAATGCGGCTTGTGAATTGGGTAAGCGTGGAATTAGAGTTAATTGTATATCTCCATTTGGGGTGGCTACTTCGATGCTTGTGAATGAATGGAGGATTGGTGATGATGAAGAAGAGGAAGGCATGAAATTTGGAGTTCCTTGTAAGGAAGAAGCGGAAAAAATGGAGCAGTTCGTGAGAGGTTTGGCAAATTTGAGAGGTGCAACATTAAGAGCTAAAGGCATTGCTTAGGCTGCTCTTTATCTTGCTAGTGATGAATGTAAGTATGTTAGTGGTCATAATCTTGTTGTTGATGGTGGAGTTACTTCTTCAAGAAATTGTATTGGGTTGTAATTTTTTTTTTGAAATTTTTAACTTCCTGTTGCCATTCCAATATGTAAAGCTAAATATAATTTTATTTCACAAATTAATTCAATCAAACTATTATATATTTTTTATTTTGAAGTCTCTTATGGCCCTGTGTTTATTTAAAATTTTTGGATCCTGTCATAATCGTGTTCTGCATTGACGTCTGGCATTTAACAAAGAAGAGTTGGAATCAAATTTGGCATTCTGTTATTTTTATGAAATTTAGTTGGTCATGGGATTCGAGTTGATTATCAAAATTCAACTAGCTAGTCAAGAGGGATATGTCCTCTTCCTCTTGACAGGTAATAAAGAGGTTTTCAAAGGTCATTACCGGATTTTGGGAGAGAAAAAGAATTCTTGAAATATAATGTAATGATTTATCTGAAGCAAGGCAACATATATGTGGACAATTAGATCAGTTTTGGAAATGATCCTTCACGAATCTCATCAATCTAGCAAGTCAAAGAGTTGTCTGTATCAATATTAATTCTGACGAATTAAAAAAATCAATACTCTAATTCTGAAATGTTTATATAACTTTTATAAGGAACATTTATATGGAGTTGCTTGTGAATTTGGCAATCTTGAACATTCCTTCAACAGGAGTGAGACTTGAATTGAACTTCCTTTCCTTGGCTGCTTTCTTCATGGGTTTGGTATACTTCAAATCAAACACAGAACTGCGTGGATTTTGGACCCAAACAACAATACTTAAAGACCAATGGTATTGTCCTATAAAATTATGTGAATAGATTCACTGGCTAGTGGGTGGCTGCTACAAGGAATCCTGCCGACCCACTTAATTTTTCTTTTTTCTCCGGAGTGAATAGGATTATAAATTTTTATTTGCAACTTTATCTAATGTAATACTAAATTTATAAAAATTTTGCGAATCAGACAGCTGATATCTTCGTTTGAGGAGACAATTCGATGGCAAGTTGTATTTGACTTAATTTTATTTCACTTCAGTTTCTGATATTATTTCAGTCTTTTTAGTAAAAAAATACTGCTGCATGACACTAGAGGTGGTAATTCTTAAACCGGCCCGCTTGCTCGAACTAGAACCGGACCGATCTAAATCAGAAGTGGAACTTGTAGAATAGCTACAATTCGGTTCGGTTTCGATTTAATATTTTTTAAAACAGTTGAACCGTTAGTTTATCGGCGGTTCAAGCTCACTTTTTTTTTATTTTCATTTGTAAAATTAATAACTTGTATTATTTACTTATTTTAATTATTTTTAATAAAATTATTATTTATATTTTTTCAATTATTGTTTATATTTAAAATTAAGTAGAGAATATTTATATTTATAATTATATTTAACAATTAGAAAATCAGAACTGAACCAAGACTAAAATTGATAACAACATTATTTTATTAAAAAATTAAAAAATTTGGTTTGAACCGTTTGAACTGACAAATCAAAACTGTCGATCAAACCGAAACCGACCAAAACTGACCTTGGGTGGTCTAATTTTGGTTCAATAGAATTATTGAACCAGAATCGGCGATTTCAAACTGTGACCACCCTATACATGACACCAATAGTAACAAAGAGAAATGCTAAAAGCCCTTTTGGATTAAAAAATTGTGATTTAGTTACTTGATGTAAAAGTGATTTTTAGTGGAAAAGTAGAACGTAATGGTATTTGCTTTCTGGAGTGTTAGTAATTTGGGCCATAAATTATACAAAAAAGAGTTCGAAGGTGTGGTATATCGAAGTAGCCATGTTTGTACAACTGGTTTGTTGACTCAAGTAAATTTGGATCCGTTGTGCTCGAAGACGACACGGTGAGAAAGAGTGGCTAATGACAACCAGGAATGTATACTCCAATGCCAAAAGACAATTCTTCCGCAAACACTTTTTGAATTATACATGTATACCAAGACTATCTATAAAATATTTATGTATCCACGATCTATTGATCTTTTTTTGACAGACATGATCCGTTGATCTATCTATATATATGCCGGTGAAGTAAATAAAAAATGTACGTATTCTTTACTGCAATGCCAAAGACAATTCTTCCGGATACACTTTGATATACAAAAATGTGTAATTTTTCCAATTCTTTTCAGGCTTATTAACTCTCCGGACTTACTATTCGGCCTTAGGCCTACTATTTTCCTTTTGGCGAAGGTTTCATTTCAGACTTGAAAGAATTCTAGTAAGGGCTAATTGCTATAAATTACAAATCAAAATTACAATACTCACTCTTATCTTATATTTTTCAAATTTATAACCATGTTTATATTTTTTATACAACATTTTAAATTTTATACTCCAGACTGAAACCACAAAAAAAAACCAAAAAAATGGGTAGCTTTTTGCTGTTTTTTTTTTCTAGTTTCAATTTGGCGTGTAAAATGTATAATATGATATATTATGAAAACTACAATCTTTCGGGCATACAAATGCAATTTTTGTATTTAAAGGGTCATAAAGACATAAACCGTAATTTCTTCTTCTAGTGATTTAGAAGTCGGGTCGAATTAGTTATTGAATTTTAGATTTTGGTTCTAGAAAATAAAGATATCGTATTGAATACTTCATAAATTTGAATTCAAAGTGGTTGAAATTGAAAATTGACCATTAAATAGCTTATTCAAAAATTAGAACATCGAAGTGTGAACAATCTTCGGCCTTAATTTGCTTATTATAACCTTCTTCAATTCTTCATTGGAATTGCTCAGTAACCGGTCCACTAATTATAAACGAAATCCATAATCTAGTATGGAAATTTATGTTATTTTCCCTTGCATGAAATATTGGTGATAAATTTTATATCTATAGGTGAGGAACAAGTCTTAACTATTGAGTTATAAATGTAGACGTTTTACATTGTAATATATTGATCTTTCGAAGAGGTAATGATACCTGTAAGAAGGTAGTATTAAAATTTTTAGAATTGGTTTAACCTGATTTTGATGTTCATATTAACCACTCTACACTAAGATACAGATATCATTAGATTCAATGGGAGAGAACGTCATGACGAATAATATTTAATTCATGATAAATTATTATATATATTTACTTTTACAGAAAATCAAAATTATGACTTTACAGTGTTGAGACAATTGTAATACCAATAAGCTATAAATCCAATAATTCATTATGAAGCAATGTTAAGAACACTCTTTTAGGATACTCTCTCTTCTATTAGTCAATAAATTTTTTCTCTCTCCTTATTCTCCTCTTTTTCACGTTTTCTCTCTCTCAATTAATATATTTTTCTCTGTCCATTCTATGTTTTTGTGTCTCTCTCTTTGATTGGTCTTTTTTTATTCCTCTTTTATTTTATTTTTTCACTTTTATCTCCCCCTTCTTTCACTTAATAAATAATTTATTGTTTCTCTCATTTTCTCTCTCTCTTTTTTTTTTACACTTTCCTTTTTCCCCTCAATTTGTCAAAATAATAACATTAATACCTGCAATATAACAAAAAAACCTGTGTAATTGTTGAAAATTAATATTTTCAAGAATTGCAATATAAAGCTCACAGCTTCTCTTCTTCTTTTATGTTTTTTCCTCAATTTTCCAAATAATATAAAATTATTTGTTTAAAGAATATCAGATTTATATTTTATAGAAAGTTCAAAAGTTTGACATAGAATATTTTGCAGTAATTGTATTATTATGCTACAAATTTGTAAAGGTCCAATAATTACACATAATTTTTATTATATTACAGAAATTGTGTTGTATTTTTTATAAGACCAATATATATATATATATATTATCAATGTTATTATTTTGGCAAATTGAGAGGAAAAAAAGAAAGAAAAAGGATAGTGTAAAAAAATAAAAGACAAAAAAAATGAGAAAAGAAATGAATTATTTATTAAGTGAAAGAAGAGGGGAGATAAAAGAGAAAAAATAAAAGAAGAATAAAAAAATCAATCGAAGAGAGAGAAACATAGAATGAAAAAATATATTAATAGAAAAAAAGAACGTGAAAAAAAAGAATAAAGAAAAAATAATTTTATTGACCAATAATTTTTTTTTAAAGAATGTCCTAAAAAATACTCTTAGCATTCCTCTTCATTATGACTTATTTATTGTGAAAATCTAGAATTCTACCCTGCTTTAAACAAAAAAAAAGACTGACTACCAACCAACTAACAAGTGACAAAACATCAAAATCTTTTCATTTTCAAGAAACATCATCGACACCAAGTAAACCAACCAACAAACAAAAGATTCAACTACTGCTTTATTAGCAACGCTTAGTACATTTATATTTGATTCTTTGATATATTTATGAGACTAATCTATAAATTATATTTTAACGTTATCAAAATTACTTCTAGCACTAAATACCGATCGAAAATATTAAAAATCCAATTGTTCATACAAGTTAGTGGCGGCAGGAGGTGAGGTTGCATAGGATCGACCGACTTCACCGAAGATCCAACAGACACCTAATATCCACCCCAACCCCTCATTCTCACCAATGAATTGAAGAAAAAAGAGAAGTTTGATTTAACGTCCATCATAGTTTACTTGCAACAATCTTCCGTACATAGGTTATCATTTGATTATCGTCCCCACCTCCGTCAAATGCAAGTGAATACAAGTTTTATCTTTCATACAAGTCAATGAAGATAAAAACTCTTAAAAAAAGTCATTAATAAAGATTTTTTTAATAAATTAAATAATTTTAATAATAATTAAGTAACAGTCATAGTTACTTAATTTATCACAAAATTAAGTAATCGATCAAAATTAAATAACCGGTGAATAAATTATATAATAATATCTAAAATTAAATAATTTTTAAAATTATAATTAAATAATTATTTTTTAAAATTAAATAATTAAAACTAAAATTAAATCATTCAAAACTTCAATGAAAACTATTTTTAGTATAATACCACCTCTGCATATCACCATAGCCGTAGGCAAGAGTGGCAGAAAAAGCATAATAACTCGTTTCCATTACCTACCCCTCTTACCCATTCTCTCCACTTCTTCTTATAATTATTCAACTTTTAATTTGGATTATCTCTTTTTTTTATCAATATAATTTGAATGATCTCAGCAAAGCGGTCTTTTAATTAATTCTTACTGCAAGAATGTGGCAGGGAGGTCGGCGTAGAATTTATATTGAGACAGAACAGACTTCTTGGAGTTATTACAGCTTTCCTAAAAAGAAAGATTTGATGTGTCCATTCATAGAGGCACGTATCATCTTACATGTTCCAACACACTTTGCCACTTATACACCAGCCTACTTTCCCACCTCTACACCCATCCACGTGTAACCCTCTAACCCCATCTAAGACATCATATGGGTTAACCGATTTTTTATTTCTCAATCCCTTCAAAAGAACCAACCAGAGTCACTGACTCGGTTACATTGTATTCAAAACCAAACCATGGCCATGAGGAGGAAGACTCACAGAAGGAAGACCACACAAGAGACTATCATCAACATGGCTGAGGCTAGAAGAGAGATTTCACATGCCTTGCATCTCCATAGATCATCTGCAAAAAAGGAAGGTACCAATTTTGATAATTATTACACCAACGTTAAGCCTGATTTTGTTGTTAATCACAGCAATTATTGTGATTATTATTGTTACCCTTTATTGGAAACCTTGCCATGTCCTGAGCCAGTGTGGTCTACCACTGCACCATCAGTTCTGGGAACAATAAGTCCAGGTTTTGAAGCAACAGAGTTGGTTAATGGGTGGGGAGAGAATGATGATGATGAAGCTGCTTCTTACAGTTGGTGGTTGGGGTTTTTGAACACATTGGACTGTAAAAATAGCGTGGATAATTTGGGTATTGGTGGGGGTGAGCACAGGCAGGGTGGTTCAGGGCTTGGTGAGTCACCCAATGTGGTTAATGTGGAGTTAAGTGATCAGGTCTCAGTTGCTGATGAATGGTTGATGTTTCCCAATACTGAAGATCAAGCTGAATAATGAGGATTTTTCTTTCAAAACTTTCAATGTTCTTAGTTTTTTTACTTACAAGAGCAGTCGAATCCTGAATGGTCGATCACGTATACACCCAACTACTTGATTGCACGCATTCGGCTGGTTGGTTACGTACACGTCCAACATCTAATTTCTTAAGGAACAATTTTTTGTTAGCTAATTCACACACACACGCACATATATATATATATATATAGTTTTGTTAGTTATTAATTTCGCCATGTCTCTCCACAATTTTCTTGAATGTGTGTACAAATTAGATCATGGTTTCTGAAATTAAAATCAAACCATAGATGGTATATCTTTTGTGAGATTAGAATGACAAATGTAAACTCAAGCGGAGACTTCAATTAAGATGTGATGGATCTATAGATATAATGCTTAAGTTTTGACTTGGTTCTGTGGCCTGAAATAACTCCAATAACCTAACTTTGTTGATGGTCAAATGATCAAGTCCACTTCATGTGGTCGGTTCGATCGAGTATGCCAAAAAGTCTTCTTTTGTATATGTATTTTTCTGAGGATTAGTCTTCTGCCCACATTTGTCTTCAAGAATTCATTGCTTATTATAAGCCCCGTTTCATGCGGTGTCAAATTGATAAAGGAGAAGTAGTTAAATTGGTGCTCATACTGAAATTCAACATTTTTGAAAAGAATTTAAAGGTTTGATTGTCTGGAATTTATTCATAAAAATATTAAATGAATAAGTATATATTTCTTTTTTTAAAGTCGGTATCTTGTAATATTATTCATCTAGACCTCAAAGAGAAATGGTCTAGGGATGGTAGAGTTGAAGATTATTGAGAATGTATAAACTCCTCAGGGTGCTAACAAATGTAGATTAACCGATATGCTTAAAGGGTTCTGCGAAACTCCTAATAACATTGCGTTTAAAAGCCTCCATTGCCTCATTCCTGCCATTCTCTGTAAATAGGCCTAGCAGAAAACCAAGTTCCCAAGTACGATATGCTTCCTTACGCGCTGTCTCTAATTCTTTGGATTGAATCGAATTCCGTTGCTTGGTTAAAGCACTGGATTCTATTTTCTACATCAAATCTTTATTTTAATATAATACCATATAACTTTGTCTTTAATCTTATATAATTATAGGTTATAATATGAGATGGACAAATGAAAAATGATAATAAATCAATTTTAAATTAAAGGATTAATTAACTGTATATATATTCAACTTAATTAAGCTCAAATAAGGATTGCATTTGGGCTAATAGCTATTCAATATATATATAATTCGGTGTCATATTATTCATCTAATCCACAAGGGAGTGGATTAGGAAATCAGGGAAAAACCAAACAAGCACTTGATGCTTTCGTCCAACTACCAGGCTACACCACCATGTTGAACGAAAACTTGTTATGAAAATTTTGGAAAGAATTCCATGTGAAAAATAGTGTCCGGACATCTATACAAATCCATGCTGGTATATTGGCAAAAAAAAAAAATCCGTGCCAGTGTTAACAAAATTCCTATCACTGCAATACATCAAAATACCACATCTAACAAAACTCTTAGAGGCCGTTTGGTTCGCAGAATAAAATAGTATGAAATAGAATTGCTATTCTATATAAAATAGAATTGATATTCCATGGAATAACAATTTTATTCTATTGTTTGGTTGATGGAATGGAATAACAAATCTATTTCATTCCTTTGTTTGGTTGAATGCAATAATGTAAGGAATAGAATATAAATTATTTAAAAAAATATTTTGTCCTTAACTTTTCAAATAGAGTTAACTATTGTATTTTTTACATTTTATTTAAATAAACGTGTAAACAACATAAGAATAAAATATAATAAATAAATAATAAACAAAGCAACTTAATAAATTATAAACAAAATAATTTATTAAAATATAATGAAATTTTGAAATGACAAATCCATAAAATATCATTTAATTCAAAAAACTAAAACAAAAAAGTCCATTACATCAATTCCTAATAAGAACACAAAAAAACTTTTTATATTCAATACTTATTCTATAGAGGTGTGGAATTGTAATTTCTTGCACACATCAATTTTATGGAATTACTCTTCCACAAAATTATGGAATTGGTAATATATGGAATTAGAATTTCACAAACCAAACAACATCATATGAATTCCACATGGAATTCCAATTTCATTTCTCATCAATTTCATGAACCAAACATAGGGTTAATTTTATCTACAGATACTGAACTTTGTGACTTTGTTCAACTCGGACACTAAAGTTTAAATTTGTTTAGAATAATAACTTATTTTTGTTAGAAAATTCAGGACAGTCAATCTATTATTTTCTGCCATCAAAGTTTATGAATGAACCGCCACATCATCATTTTTTTATACATCAATGTGCCACGCAGAGAAGAATAAAAATATCCGTTTAGAAACTATTATAACTTACATTTTTATTGTGGTCTATGTGACACACTGATGTGTAAAAAATTAATGATGTGATGGTCCATTTATGAACTCTAGTGACAGAAAATAGCAGAGTGACTGTTCTGAACTTTCTAGTAAAGTTAAATAATAATTTTGGACAATTTTAAACTTTAGTGAACGAATTAAAATGAGTCACAAAATTCAATAACTGTAGATAAATTTAACCCACCAAACATAGTGTACTTGTACATAGTGGAGCGAATCAATTTCAAACAAAAGAATGAATTTGGTACACCATAACCGCATAACGATAGCATAACACAAAAAGGCGAGGTAATGCATGTAGGTTTAAGGCATGTTCATGCAAAAAAACCAACTCTGCGAAAGGACATGACATACCCAATAGCCCCACCTTGGCCGGAAGTAAATTAGGCCTCAACAAATGCAATAACACTCTCACCCACGCACCTCTGCAACTCGTCGTACATCTTGTAATAACGTCGGCCACGTGACCCAACCTTTGACAAATGAACAGCAACTGCGTTGACCCATTTCACTTCTCCCCAGAAAAGATTTAACAGTGAAATGATGATTAATTAATATTACTACTTACTTACAGCTGATGATTAGTGGCATAGATCCCTATTCTCTAATTATCCACTTTAATTCTTTGGTTAATTTAATCCAAGTTTTGTGTTTGGTTTTTTAAATTTGTGGAGTAGTGTTAGGATGTTGGTAATAATGGAGGATATGTGACGCGAGTAGGGCTCCGTTGAATGCGGGGACTCTTTCTTCTTTGGTTCAATTCTGTTGGCTCCTCGCCATGTGCCTCCACGCTGCCTCCTCACTCTCCATCTCTTTCACCTTTAGCTGTATGCGTTTCATTCTAACTTTCTTCCACATATTAGCTTTGCACATAACTTCATCAATATATAAGTCCACGATTCGATTCTCCCTGGGAATCATTGTGTAAAAGGCTAATTAATGTGCGTTAATCTATTCGATTTAAATTTAAAACTTTGGTACAATGTTTTTTTTCGAATAGAGTTTTTTTCCTTTAAATCTAAACTACAATTAGAGTCGATTTTTACTTGATTAATGCCATCCAGTTCGAGATACATTAGAACTAATTTAATTAAAATTTTTGCGTTTTAAAGTTATTGAAAAAATAGAAAGAATACACGTCTTTTTAAAAGTAAATTGTTGAAGTAGGTTAAGGTAGATTGAAAATATATTTAAAACAAACACAACCAATGTTGTTGTGGTATGGTTAAGAAACTTCTCGCATAACAAATTGGTGGAGAATGTATTGTTATAGGCTTGATTAATTCAAATATTGGGAGTTGATGTTTTCAATGCTTAATTAAAAAAGCAAAACATGCTGAATATATTGAAAATACATGATGTAATCAAAATTGTTCATCAAAACTCTCAAAGAAAATGTTCATGAAAATGGTAAAAGGCATTGAAACAATAAAAAAGAAAAATGAATCAATAGAAGCTTTGTCGTTTTGAGAGATTATTTTATGGCTACACAACCTAGCAAACTCTCAACTTTTTATCATTAAATTAAATTAAGGTGGCACCTTCGTCAACATAGCAAAGTGATTAAACTAATATATAATACGGTGACGAAATATAATTAAATTGATAGGGACGGCAAAGACAATATAAGCTAAGTAAGAATTTAGCACAACACGTCCAATTCACATGTCTAGCATTTGCCAACCCATATTAGGGTTGCATGAATGTCTTATAGTGATTAGTGGACTCCAAGTAAATTAAACTCCATTTCATTATTCCTTAATTTAATTAGTTAGAATCTCTCCACAATGTCATTGCCCAGTGAATCTTAAATCTTTATTGTATGCTTAATTAAATGTACTTAATTGCTTTCTTTTTTTTTTTAGCCCCGACAATCATGGCGACCATTCACACTGATATATAGATACAATGGAACAGCTTGGCTTCACAATGTCTTTGATTTTTCTTCAATGTCTACTTCTTACAATAATATTTTTTGTGTGTAGAACATGGCTCTTTCTTCTTTAAAAGTCGTAATAATATGAACCCTTAATTAATTTGTTGTTTTGATGAGGATATATGGCACCATATACTTTAATACTTTGGTTACCTTTTCACTATTAAATATTAATCTTCCTTGTATATTGGATTTGATACAATGTTTGGGAACATGCATTAAGCATATGTTCGAAACAGCTAAACTTGGTTTAAAAATGAGCTAAAAATGGTATTACAGCGCTTTGTTATTGGAAGTATTTGGACTATGAGGCAACCATGTGACCCACACACTAATTAGTCCCTTCAAAAATTACATTAACACTAATTATATTGACGAAACTGTTATCCTTCCAATTATGAGTAGATGTATTACTTTTATATTCTTATTCATTTTTGTTAATGTCAAATAGAGGGATAAATATTTGATAGAAGATATGCTTAATGTTGTTATACTTAAAGCATACTTTTTTTTAATAAAGCATTTTTTTTTTAATTTTGTCATTATCAAAAAAGAGTTGTATGCTTTGCGTACGTTGGCTTTTTGTTTGAGTACGTGAAGCTTTTGCTCTTCTTCTTTCATTTTTGTTCATCATCAAAACTTAAGTATGAACTTTTTGGGTTCAATAGTTCACAATTATTTCGATTGAATAAATTACTAATTATAATCTACACTCTGTAGATTAGATAAATAAAATCACCTGACTTATAAAAAAAATACTAATTATTGATATAAAACCTTCTTTACCAAAAAAATTTGCTTATATATACTCTCTTTTACCTATGCCTTACCATTTCTAACCAGTTATAGGATAATTAAAAGAAAAAAGAATTAGTTGATTAATCTCGATCTCTACATATACAAATAGTTGACTTTTGGTAATATATGTTGCCCCTAAATCTGCCAAATTTCACCCCTAAGTATTAGCATTAGGTGCTACTAGAAAACAGAAGATGAATATAGCCAATAAGACTAATACTGCATTAGCGACAAAATGAAATTCCACTAGAACGGTTGCGACGTTTCGTTCCATCACATGCTTACCTATAACATACTAAATAAAGTTTGATGGACTTATTATTAAACCCGACATGTGAATTGTTAATTAATACGTCTTATTCATGTCTTATATGCTTCCTCAGCTCCTCATTTTCTTTAATTTTTTAATTAATTTGTCACCTCACAGCTATTAATCCTCAATTTGTCATATTATTTGTTTCTCCCTCATTCACACTGCATAATTTTTTAAGTGTAATGGGTTGCAAAAGTTTATGTTAGTCAATCAATTCATGTAACGAATATTATTCTTGTTATCGCAACCGTCAACATTAACAACAACAACATCACCATTAAATGAATATTATTCTTGTTATCGTAACATACTTTTTTGAATGTAATCATCACAATTAAATCCAAATACTATATCCCTATTTTTAATTATATAATTTTTTTTTACAAAAAGTGGTCACCTACTTCAAATATTAGAATATTAACGGTTTTTCTTCAATAAGTATATTTTTTGATATTTGAACCTCGAAACTCTTGAGAGGTAATTCTCACATGACTAGTATATTAACCATTAAATCAACATCCAAATTACTAAGTGAACAGTAGTTGACATATAAGTTCTTTAATTTAACAACAAAATACAAATGAATGAAAGACGTGTGAGAAAAAAGGTTGTGAGAAGCACGTGAGAGGGGTATGTGGAGAAGATGGGAATCAAATCGAAAGACTGAAGAGGGGCAAGGTGGTGCAATTGGCTTGGGTGCGGGCAATAAGAAAGTAATGTACGTAACATGGAAAACTAACATTTCATGCGGGTTAATTCTTATTTCATCCTTAAATTATAATGCGGATTAATTCTTATAGTGTAATCTGTTATCTGATTTTTAAATTTTTAAAAAAAAATATTTATACTCTCTAAAATTTTTAAAAAATTTATTTACAATCTCTAAAAATTCTTTTTTATAGTTTCTAAAATACTCATTTATTTTTAAAATTCAGAAATTACAGAAAAAATTACATTTCATTTTAAAAAAAGGCAAAGGAGTTAAAGCCTTTCATACTTTGCCGTCCCTTTTGCGAAATGGGTAGCCACGTGAGTTGAGC